>QFEL01004270.1:0-26839 GCA_003316195.1 Neoboletus brunneissimus
AATGTCCATTCTTTGATCGTCTTCCGCTGCTGTCTGGCGCCCCCGTCAGGACTTCCTTGATCAGAAGATGTTACCAGGTCTACGTCTCCAGCTACCCGGTTGGAACGTAACAGTGTGGGGCAACGAGTCATCTTGACTGTGCCTTCTGTCCAATCAATCTCCAGATGTGGCACTTGAGCCAGGAATATCTGAGAATGAAGGTGTTCTTTCCTAGATCCGTGACTTCAGCAGTAACTTGTTCACGGTGTCCGTCGAACTCTAAAATAAGGTCTGCGCTGTGGGTAATAGAACCTGCTGAATTCTTGGTTCTGTCCACGTTGTATATGGGTATTGGCCGCTCAAGGGCCGTAAGTGGGAGATTGTGGGTCTCCACCCATGTCTTATCAATGAAAATCACGTTTGCACCTGAATCAAGCAGGGCTCATGTTTTTGTGAATTTTCGATTTTTCTTTCCGGAATGAGATGCTGGTGAGATTGAGATCTCCATGAGAACCTCTCTCTCAACATGTGCATTTTGCACGAAGATATCATCTGGGAATTCTGAACTAGGGGAAGGGGTTAAAGTGGGATTTATCACAGGTTTACTCCTGCCATCAACGTCTAGCGTCGACTGCCCGTGTGAAGAAGAAAATGTATAGGGGGGATCTGCAGATTCTCTGTTGTCTTTGATTTCCTCTACAGATAGGTGTGTGAATTGGTTAATGTCCGCAGTGCACCCAGATACACGTGTTGAACGTTCTAATTTTTTGACATGAACGTCTCGTAATCTTTGAACCATGCTCTCGCTTTGTCGAGAGACATGCCGGCAATGGACTTGTTCTAGTCCTTTCCTTTGCCTTTTTCCTTTTTGGTGCTTTTATCCTCGTCCCAGGAGGTTGCTGCCTTCAGCTCTTTCGCCTTCTTGCAGTCGTGGAACTCTTCTACCTCTGCACTTCGAGTCTGCCATGCTTCATCAGTCTTGGGTTTGTATTTGGAGCAGGTCTTCTTATGACCGCCCCCTAAGAATTGGCATTCACCACACTGCTTCTTCAGCTTCTTGCAGTCGTGGGTGAAATGATCTCCGCCGCAGTTATGGCATTTGATAGGCCCTTTGCTCTTGCCTGTTTTGGCGGCACTCATGTCCATGGCGTCGGGGTCCCTTGATCAGGCCCTTTCAGCCATTCCTTTGTTTATGAAATTCAGCAGTTGCTTGCGCGTTCCTGCTGTTCTCAAGGCTGTTTTAAATGTTGACAGGTTGTCATACCTGCCATTGTCGAGTATGAGCCGTTCTACAGTGGCTCAATCCACATTGGTTTCTAGGAGTCCAATCAAACAACCATCTCCCCATTCAGTCATCTCTGCGTATGTGTCGAATTTGACCAGGAACGAATCCATGGTCATTGAACCTTGTTTAAGGTTTGTAAGGGCCTTTCGGTTCCAATCCTTTTCGGTGGAGGATTGGAAATGTGTTTCAATGGAGTACGCAAAGTCCTCCCATGATTCTGTGTGGTACCTGGGGTCTAACATCTTTGTCAGCCAGGCTCATGCAAATGCTCCTGCATCTCCTCCAGTCATTTGTGAGAGGACAGCGCGGATGCCATTTTGTCCACCAAGTGTGGCTTGGTTGATGTTTTGCCAGGTTCTTACCTGGGTCCACCATTCTTCGAACTCTTTTCCTTTCTTCCCAGTGAAGTTTCCTGGGTCTTGGAATATTTTTGACAACTTGGGTTCTGAGGATGTCGAGCCTCGTGAGGTGCTGGTTCTTCCTACGACTTGTGCCTCTAGTTGTTCTACTGAGGCGGCGAGGTTCTGATTTAAAACTTTAGCTGTTTCCAGCTCTTGTTGCTGCATCTCCATGTACAGCCGTAATTGTGCAGCTAGGTTTCCCCAGACTCCTTCTGAGTGTGCTGCTTGGGAAAGCGCTTCTGCGATTGCGGTAGGAAGTGATGTCATATTTGAAAATGAGAATGGAAAGTATTGATGTGTCTAAAGGTATCGAGAGGGCTTGCGAAGTGACAAGTGGGGCCTAAGCGTTTTTGTGGTGTAGTTTTCATCAGACAAACGCTTGCCTCCTTTCAATCTGTGTATCTGTCTGCGATACTCTTTCTTCTGCCTCTTTGGCTTCAGAGCTTCCTCTAGCTCGGGTGTCTCCTTTCTTTCTCTCTTGACTACTACGGTTTCTAATCTCGGAATGAGACCGTTGTAATGGTATATGCCCCCAGTCTCTTGTAGGTCTGGAATAGTTGATGGGGACCTTCTGGGTGGTGGCGTGAGAACGGAGGTCAGATATTCCGGTTCTCCTTCGTAATCATTGGGGTCATACGACCAGTCTCTCTGTCTCACTGGTGGTGGGGGTGAAGGTGCTTGCAGCAAGTACCTGCTGTCGCCAAACATAGACTTCTGGTTGAAGATGGGGTCTGTGGACGAGCTGAGTGGGCTGCCCCACTGTAATCAGTTGAGATAGCGAGGGTTCTCTTCATTGTAGGGATCCATGGGATAATCTCCTAACCCAGGTCCAAAGTCGAGTGCCTGGGTTCGGTACCTCTGCAGCTACCGCAACCTGCTCCTGGTCTCTACTTGTTACTACTAATTCCCACTCTCTATCCATGGGCAGAGCCCCTTGCAGCCCACTACTTGTGATGTAGGGGTGACTTAGGGAAGTTGACAGCCCCCTGTCTGGAGTTGGGAATGACCGGAGTGACCTGTGGAAGACGAATGGCACTAGCGCCTTCTGTGAGTGCGCCTAGTCCAAGCTCGAGTAATGAATCAGTCGACGCACTTGCTGCTGTGGACAACGAGGTTGTAGTTGATAAAGGGTAAGTGATAAAGGTAGAGTCTAGTTCTAGTGAAATGGCCCAAAGCAAGGCTTAGGCAAAATCAACTAAAACCAACAAGAAAAGGAAAGGGACTGAGAGGAACTATTGGGTGTAAACTCCCAAGAGAACTAGACTGGAGATACCAGCCGTAGCTCCCTGGGCTTATATATCATTCTATCTATTTGTACATGTTGTATCTAGATCTCTGATCTAGGGCATAGGGCGAGCGGTAATTAACTAGGTGAGGCATATGCATGTGAAATGGAAGAGTAACGGTAATGAAAAGCATGAGGCACACACACGGTGTGGCAGAATGGAAAAGAAGTCATAACGGAGATGAATGTGAGAATGAATCTAACCAAATATAGATAAAGTGTCCATCTGAGATCTGAACTAGCACATGACCTTGTCACATGACCCTCAAGGGGTATCTCAGAATTGCACGGAGTCCATTGTCTCCTAGAAAAAGGTAAGAAAGAATAAAATAGACATGGTGTGCACGTGATCTAGTCACGTGACTGAGAAACTAAAGAAAGAAATGATAAGTACAAATCGTGAGTACACTCTGTTACGCGACCGTAACATTCTGGTAAGGTCAGGGTGAGGTGGGGGGTGAAGATGAGGAGAGGACAAAGAGAGGACAAGACGAGGGATGGCACAATGCATGCAATTGCATGTGCTGTGTCAGTCCTCATCGTCATCGTCAGTCGAGGGTGAGGGTGAGGGTGAGGGTGAGGTGGGGGTGAAGACGAGGAGGACGAGATAAAGAACAGCACAACACACACAATCACGTGTGCTGCATTGTTCCTCATCATTGCCGTCATTGGTCAAGGATGGGGTGGGATGTCATTCCTTGCCGTGCATTCCTTGCCATCATTGTCAGTTGAGGGTGAGGGCAAAGAGGGTGAGTTGAGGGTGAAGATGAGACCATGCGCTGTGTTGTTCCTTGTTGTTGTCAGTCAAGGTGAGGGTGATGTGAGGGTATGGTGTCCGTCGTTGCTGTCATCTTTGCAGAGTTTGTTATGTTCGAACCTGGGTAGGCTCGAGATATAGACTGGTGAGCAACTTCTTATTGAGGAGGTCCTGACGGGGGTGCCAGATGATGGAAGAAGGCAATCAAGGGTGTTGTATAGGCAGAGTACATGAATACAAGGGTATAGCCAGTAGGGACTAGGTACAAGTCCAGAGGAAGAACCGGTAAGCTGAAGCTAGGGTACAAGTGTATTCGAAGATCCAGTATAAGTACTATGCAATAGAAGAGGAGCCTGAATGTGGGCTACAGGCATGGGTGGAGGGTGGGGACATCAGAAGGATGCGTAAGCCCAGGTGACAAATGTGAAATGTCTAAGGTAAAGGCCGCGTAAGCGGGTGAGAAGGGTGAACTACAGCATGACGTCGGTGAGACATATGACTGGGGCGAAGGGTGTGCCAATAGCACCAATGGTAAGGTAAATGGAAAGTGTCAAGGTGAATAAAAACAAGGGAAAAGCATACAAGGGCACCAGGGGGAGATCCTGGGCAGATACGAGGACAAATGATGGTGATGGGGAAGATCCCCAGATGTGACCTGTGAAGGTCCAAGGTGATAGGGAAGAAGGGCATTCCTGGATAGGCACGGGAACGGGTCTATGGTGGAGGGTAGGATGGGGGAGGTAACTCAGAGTGGGGACAAGGGCGGAAGACGAGGGATCTGAGTGGTGTCTAGTCGTTAGACCAAGTGTTACAACTCACCTAGCCCCTATCCCTTTTTCAGCTCGAACCCCTGTCTCACACCTGTGAACACCGTCTGTACACTTGTACCTCGCCCCTTGTCCTCGTCCCTCCTCGTCTAAGGAGGCTGTCATTGTCCTTAACGTGACTCCCTTGCTTGGTCTTACGACCCGACACCACTTGGACTCTTCGTCTTCCACCCTCGTCCCCACTCCGAGTTACCTCCCCTGAAATGACCCAAAGCTAATGCTTAGGCAAGTCAACAACCAACTAAGACTTGAGGAAAGTCGCTGATAAAGGGAACTCTTTGAGTGTAACAAGACCTTTGCAGGTAACTCCCAAGAGAACTAGACTGGGGTACAGTCGTAGCCTCTTGGTTCTTTATATACTAAACTACTATTTGTACATGTTGGTATCGTATCTATGATATAGGGTCATGTTACGGACCAGTAACTATGATATTCATTTTCACCTTATCCTATTATTTTACGACTTATCATTTTTCTTTATCTTATCAGATTAGATATCTGATTCATTATGATCTCATCTTATCTTTTCTTTTATCTAATGATCACTCATCACATCACAGGAGATAACATCGTAACCACTCGGACTCCTATTCCATTCATCACGTGACCGATTGTCACATGACTCATTCCTCATATCTATAGATCTCCCGATCAAGATCTATCTCCATTTAGTCTTATTACTGACACTTCTATTTAGACATTCATATATCTATAGTAGGTTATATTATTTCTCACATTCATCTCCGTGCAGTGCACATCATGCTTCTCTTCCATTCTGCCACACCTCATGTGTTGCATGACTATTTAATCTCCACTTCTTCCATTCTATGATCCATGCTTCTACCTCACGTATTTAATTACCGATAACCCTAGATCGTAGATACGATCACCACATGTACAAACAGTAGTTTAGTATATAAAGAACCAAGAGGCTATGACTGTACCCCAGTCTAGTTCTCTTGGGAGTTACCTGCAAAGGTTTTATTACACTCAAAGAGTTCCCTCTATCAGCGACTTTCCTCCAAGTCTTAGTTGGTTGTTGACTTGCCTAAGCATTAGCTTTGGGTCATTTCAGGTCATCAGTAATTAAATACGTGAGGTAGAAGCATGGATCATAGAATGGAAGAAGCGGAGATTAAATAGTTGTGCAACACATGAGGTGTGGCAGAATGGAAGAGAAGCATGATGTGCATTGCACGGAGATGAACGTGAGAAATAATATAACCTACTATAGATATATGAATGTCTAAATAGAAGTGTCAGTAATAAGTCTAAATGGAGATAGATCTTGATTGGGAGATCTATAGATACGAGGAATGAGTCATGTGACAATCAGTCACATGATGAATGGAATAGGAGTCCAAGTGGTTACAATGTTATCTCCTGTGATATGATGAGTGATCGTTAGATAAAAGAAAAATAAGATGAGATCATAATGAATCAGATATCTAATCTGATAAGATAAAGAAAAATGATAAGTCATAAAATAATAGGATAAGGTGAAAATGAGTATCATAGTTACTGGTCCATAACATCCCCAGTCCTACCCTCCGCCATAGACCTGTTCCTGTGCCTATCCTGGGACGCCCTCCCCCCTGTCACCTTGGACCTTCACCAGTCACACCTGGGGATCTTCCCCATCACCATCATTTGTCCTCACATCTGCCCAGAATCTCCCCCTGGCGCCCTCGTACACTTTTCCTTTCTTTTTATTCAGCTTGTAGACTTTCATTTACCTTACCACCGGTGCTATCAGCACACCCTTGTCCTAGTCATGCATCCACCGATGTCATGCTGTAGTACTTCCCTTTGCCCCACTTACATGGCCCCTACCCTCGCTTATTTCACACCTGGCACTTTAGCTTGCATGTCCTTTTGACGGCCCTGCCCTTTGCCCATACCCTGGACCCACATTCAAGCTCCTCTCGATTCATTTACTTATTGTTACGATTCTCCCCTACATCTATCTTTTTCCTTTCTTCTCCTCCGCTCGTCTTAGCCTTACCTATGCTTCTTACATTTCACGCGATCGTCAGTCACGGTCGGTCACGCCTCGTTTCATTTAAACCTTAAACCACAGCCTAGCCCGGGTTCTTTTCGAACCCTTCCCCTCTGCCCCGGGCAGCGCCCCTTTCATCTCCGCTCTTCATTTCCGACTATTACTTCCACCCCATCCCGTTCCGTGCCCTTGCTGTAGTACCCCCGCTCGGACACCATGCACACCTCTTCCCCTTTGCCCCATACCTGCTATATCTGACTCGGTCTGTGCGCAGTAGGGTACCCTATTTAAACGGCTAGCTCGCACCCTTGTACAGTAGCTTAGCTTCCCGAATCTATTCCTTGAAGCTCACCTTTGCGCGATCCGGCTTCGCCTGTCACTGGACCGGCTGGCCCCTTCGCATCCTTTGAACTCGACAATAAGGCCTTAGACCTGAGTCGACTGGAACTCCGGACCTTTGATCCTCGTTCCCACCTGCGCCCCTGCTCATAGCATCTCGCGGCTCTCCAAATCCCTTGACGTTCACCTCGTCCCAAGAACTTCTAACTTTCGGGTCCACGGTCGCCTTACCCTAGGTCGAACCGTAACACTTATATACCGGACCACTTAGCATACTTATTCCCTATCTTTGTCTTACCTGGTACATCTCCTAGTACCTTGTATCCATGGACTCCCCTTAGCGTTGTAGCACCTGTACTTTGCATCCTTTGCCAATGTCCATCTCCTTGATGATCTTCTACTGCTGTCTGGCGCCCCTGTCAGGACTTCCTCGATTAGAAGATCCTACCAGGTCTACATTCCCAGCTACCTGGTTGGAACATAACACCAAGCAAGGGGGTCACGTTAAGAACAATGACAGCCTTCCTAGGTGAGGAGGGATGTGTTACGGTTCGACCTAGGATGGAGCGACCGTAGGCCCGAAAGGTAGAAGCTCCAAGGGACGAGGCTAGGCGAAGGTGTTGACGAGGTACGAGACGCTAGGGGCGGGACTCAGAGGGGAGCGAGGATCTAAGGTCCGAAGTTCCAGTCGACTCAGGTCTAAGGCCTTGTTGTCGAGTTTCAAAGGATGCGAAGGAGCTAGCCGGTCCAGTGACAGGCGAAGCCGGATCGCGCAAAGGTGAGCTTCGAGGAGTAGATTCGGGAAGCTAAGCTACAGTACAAGGGTGTGGGCCAGTCGTTTAAATAAGGTACCCTACTGCGCACAGACCGAGTCAGATATGGTAGGTATGGGGCAAAGGGGGAAGAGGTGCGCATGGTGTCCGAGCGGGGGTACTACAGCAGGGGCACGGAACGGGGTGGAATGGAAGTAATAGTCGGAAATGAAGAACGGAGATGAAAAGGGGCGCTGCCCGGGGCGGAGGGGAAGGGTTCAAAAAGAACCCGGGCTAGGCTGTGTGGTTTAAGGTTCAAATGAAAAGAAGTGTGACCGACCGTGACTGACGGCCGTGTGAGAAGTAGGAGGCATAAGCAAGGCTAGGACGAACGGACGAGAAGAGAGGAAAAAGATGGGTATAGGGGAGGATTGTAACAGGATGAGGACAAGGGGTGAGGTACAAGTGTATGGACAGCACTCACAGGTGTGAGACAGGGGCTTGAGCTGAAAAAGGGATAGGGGCTGGGCGAGTTGTAACAGAGTTCAGGCCTGGGTTGTTGTCATTGTCGGTTGAAAGTGGGATAAGGGGAGTAAGGTGAGGGTGGGGGTGCATTGTGCCATCCCTGGTCATTATCCATTAAGGGTGAGGGCCGAGGATGGGCAAGGTTGCTGGTAAGGCCTTGAGGGTGAGAGCGTTGAGTCTGTCTGGGCCGCGACTTACCATATTAGGTAACATACCCGCCACACAGGTACAAGTAAGGGTAAGGGTATGGCACAGTGCTACCTGTACCCGTACCTGAGCTATACCCATACCCGTGCAATTCCCTAGGGGCCAGCAAAGGCAGAGGGTAAGTAGGGACAAGGAGGAACAAGGGGATGTGTTACGATTCACTTACATGCCTACTCTTTTTCCTTCTCTTTCCCCCACTCAACTACACTTCTCGTTCTATGCCTTCTCTCTTGACTTATCCGCATCGTGACCCATTTTACCGTGACTCACCACCAGTCCCTATCGGTGTCTTTTATCTAAAACCTTAAAACCACATAGCCTAGCCCGGGTTCATTTTTGAACCCTTCCCCTCTGCCCTGGGCAGCGCCCCCTTTTCATCTCCGTTCTTCATTTCCAACTATTACCTACACTCCATCCACACTTCATGCCCTTGCTGTAGTACCCCCGCTTGGACACCGTGCACACCTCTCTACCCTTACCCTATACTTGCCATACCTGCCTCAGTCCGTGTGCAGTAGGGTACAATACTTAAGACGGCTAGCCAGTACTCCTGTACTCTAGCTTAGCTTACCCGAATCTACATTCTAAAAGCTCATCTCTGCGCGATCCTGCTCCGCCTGTCACTGGACCAGCTAGCATTTCACATCCTTTGTACTTGACAACAAGGCTATAAGACCTGAGTCAACCGGAACTTAGGGCTATTGACCCTTGTTCCCCTCTGCGACATCACCCATAGGCACCTTCGTATCACCACCCCTGCACCTCGACACTCACTTCTCGCCATGAGCTTCTACCCTTCGGATCTATGGTCACCCCTCCAGGTTGAACCGTAACAAAAGCTAAGCTCTTCCCACTGCGGTTACTATTACTGTAAACTGCCCACCATTTCTCACCCCATTGACAACTACGGGTGGCGTGCCGCCTACTCGGAATCCCCATACAACACTGAGGAAAACCCCCCTTCTGAGGAAGAATTGGAACAGTCCACCAATCTTGACCTTCCCATCCCTGACAAAGAACAAGAACACTCCAGCCTCCTCCTGAGTCACCGACTCTCTGCCCAGCTCTCTATTCCCCAAGAACCCACCCCACCTTCTCCTACTCCGATCACCACCTGACCCGTCTTCCCTCTCCCCACCCCATCCACTTCACGTCACCCACCTACCATCACCCGGCCACCTATTCCCCCTCCCTTCCCTAAGATGTCCTCAACCAAACCTGTTGAACTCCACATCGGAACCCCCGAAGCCTTCGATGGGGACTACAAGAAGGCAGATGCATGGATGGACACCGTCCAGTTCTATCTCCTAGTCAACACCGACGTCTACAACGACAAAAACAAAAAGGTCGTGTTTGCCCTCTCATACATGATGGAAGGAACCGCCAAGACCTGGGTGGAGGCCTTCTGCCGAAACGCCATTGGCCCCACCATAGTAACCTTCGGAACCTTTGCAGACTTTGCCAAAGAATTTTATAAAGCCTTCCGACACCAGGACACCGTTGGGAATGCCATAGCCTGGCTCTCCACCACCCAGATGACACTGAAAAAGGATAGAACCTTTGACCCCCCGCTCGCCACTTATATCGCGGAATTCCGAGGGCATGTCCAACAAGCTGCCATTAGGGACAATAACGTCCTCATCAGATACTTCGCTGCTGGAATCCCTGCCTCTATGATGAGGTGCATCATGTCCCTTGATACTGTCCCCACCATCATCGCCAACTGGTACTCTAAAGCCGTCCACTTCCAAAGCCAATGGGAACAAGCTGACGAGATTGCCAAGTGAAACCTACAGCCCACACATCAAACCTACCATTCCTTTTCCTCCACCCCACCCCCCAAGAAGGACCCCAACGCGATGGACACCTTGGCCATCAAAGTAGAGAAAATGACCCCGGCCATCAAAAAGCAGTGTATCAAGAAGAAACTCTGCTTCCGATGCTGCAAGCCAGGCCACAGATCCGCTCAATGCCCCTACTTTACCTCCTCCCACAAGCAAGTGAATGCTGTGGCCGAGGAAACCAAGGACAAGGGAAAAGGGAAGGAGAAGGATGACATCCCGAATCTGATTGATTGCGAGGACAACAATGAAGACACCCTGACCATACGTTGAGTCCACTATCCCTCCTTGGGTTTTTAAATGGGGAAGCAGCCTTGATGCCTCCTTCCCCTACTTCCTCTTGTGCCTCTGTACTAGTATGAGATATCTCTAAAAAAATGCAAATCTCCATCCAAGTCATAGTACCATCGCACACCTTGAAAGCCATCGAAACCAGAGCACTCATTGACAGCAGTGTGGACATCTCCTGCATCGACTGGAACTTCGTCCACAAATACCATCTCCCTGTCCAACGCCTAAAAGAACCTATCCTAGTCCAAAATGTCGATGCCTCCTATAACAAAGATGGGGTGATCAAATTCACTGCCGATCTCTTCGTCAACATCAAGGGGATCACCCAATGAGTAACTTTCCACATCATGAATTGCGGACACGAAAACCTCATCCTCAGCCTCCCCTGGCTCCGCGCCACCAACCCAGTCATTGACTGGACCATCCCCACCATTTGCCTTGATGAATCAATCGACCAGTCCGAAGAGCTCTTCCTCGCTCAAGTAATGGATATCCACCGTCACAATTCCAAATTCCACTGCCCAGAACCCCCTCGCCCCCGAAAGCATATCCACACCACCCCGTCCAAAGATGCACACCTCTACTCCTATCTAGACCACCTCTCTGAAAACGAATGGATCAGGGCAACCTACACTGAGTACGCTGTTAACCGCATTCTCAAATGCGGCTTGCGCTATGTCTCAAAAAACTCTCTCCTTGTCCACAAACTGACCACTGCCACCAACCTTGCCATTGCGGCAGAGGCCGCAAAGAAACCTGTCATACTCCCCCCTGAATATTCCCAATTTGCCTCAGTTTTTGATGAAGAGGCCACCACCATGCCACCATCCCGCCCCTACAACCATGAAATCAACCTCAACGAATTCTTCATACCTAAGATCGCTAAAGCCTACCCTCTCGCCCCAGAAGAGCGACTTGCAGCAGAAGCATTCCTGGATGAAAACCTTAAATCCAGCAAGATCCGCCCCTCGAACTCCCCACAAGCTTCCCCCTTCTTCTTTGTAAAGAAGAAGGATGGTTCTCTCCGCCCCTGCCAAGACTACCGCTACCTAAATGAACACACAATCCGGGACGCCTACCCCCTTCCATTAATATCCGACCTCGTCGATAAACTCCGCAGCTCCAAACTCTATACCAAATTTGATGTATGATGGGGGTATAACAATGTCCGAATCAAAGACAGACACCAGTGGAAGGGCGCATTCATCACCCACAAAGGTCTCTTCAAACCAACCGTTATGTTTTTTGGAATGACCAACTCCCCCACTACATTCCAATGATTCATGAACGACTCCTTCTCTGACATGATTGCTGAGGGATGGCTTGTTATTTACATGGATGACCTCCTCATCTTCTCCCCTGATGCAAAAACTCACAAGGAGCGAACCAAGCGTGTCCTCCAATGCATAACGGAGCTTGACCTTCATCTCAAGCTCAAAAAATGCACCTTTGCTGCCGAAGAAGTCGAATACCTCAGCATGATCATCAAACCCAATCAACTCGCCATGGATCCGGTCAAACTTGAAGGCATCTCTGCCTGGCCCCAACCTACCACTGTCAAAGGGGTTCGCTCCTTCCTTGGCTTTGCCAACTTTTATCGCCGCTTCATCCCGAACTATTCCAACATCACCCACCCCCTCATCAATCTCACCAAAAAATCAGTCAAATGGAAGTGGTCTCCCGCCTGTGAATCCGCCTTCCTACAGCTCAAACAACTCTTCCTCAAACAACCCGTCCTCCACCTCCCTGACCTATCTGCCCCCTTTGCCATCACCACTGACGCATTGAAATACGTGTCTGGTGTTACGGTTCAACCAGGAGTGGACGACCGTAGACCCAAAGGTGATAGCTCAAGTTGAGGGCGCTGGAGAGAGAATGAAGGGTCACCTGTGGGCGGGGGTGCAGGTGAAGGCGAGGATTGAAGGTCCGAAGCCTAAGTTGACTCAGGTCTAAAGCCTTGTTGTCGAGTACGAAGGATGCAAGAGGCTTAGCCGGTCCAGTGACAGGCGAAAGCAAATTGCACAAGGGTGAGCTTGTTAGGAGTATATTCGGGAAGCTAAGCTAGAGTACAGGGAGCTAGCTAGCGGTTTAAATAGTGTATCCTACTGCGCACAGACCAAGTCAGAAATAGTAGGTATAGGGCGAAGGGGAGTAGGTGCGCATGGTGTCCGAGCGGGGGTACTACAGCAAGGGCATAGAACAGAGAGAAATGGAGGCAGTAGTTGGAGATGAAAGGTGGAGATGAAAGGGGGCGCTGCCCAGGGCGGAAGGGAAGGGTTCGGAAGAGAACCTGGGTGAGGCTGTGTAAGTTTAGAGTTTAAGATGAACAGGCACTGGTAAAGACTGGTGATGAGTCACAGTAAGATGAGTCACGATGGGACGAGTCAAAGAAGAAGGCATGGGCGAGAAGAATGTATTGTAGAGTAAGGGAAAAAGAGTAATCATACGAATGGATTGTAACATCTGGCACCATCCTCCTCCAAACTGATCCAAACGGTGACTGGCACCCTTGCTCCTATCTCTCCCAATCCTTTATTCTGTTACGTTCCAACCGGGTAGCTGGAGACGTAGGCCTGGTGGCATCTTTTAATCGAGGAAGTCCTGACGGGGGCGCCAGACAACGGTAGAAGATGATCAACGAGTGGACATAGGCAAGATGCGAAGTACAGGTGCTACAACGCTTAGGGTCCAGGGTGCAAGATACTAGGGGAGTACCAGGCAAGACGAAGATGGGGAATAAGTGTACTAAGTGTCTGGTATATAAGTTATACGAATCAAGAGGAGCCCAAATGTGGGCTAAGGGCATGGGCGGAGGGCGGGGATGTTAGAAGGACGCGCAAGCCAAGGTGACAAGTGTGAAATGTCCAAGGTAAGGGCCGCGTAAGCGGAGCGAAGGGGAAATACTACAGCATGACGTCGGTGGACGCATGACTAGGGTGAGGGGTGTGCCGATAGCACCGGTGGTAAGGTAAATGAAAGGTAGCAAGGTGAATGAGGACAAGGAAAAGCGTACGAGGGTGCCAGGGGGAGATCCTGGGCAGATACGAGGACAAATGACGGTGATGGGGAAGATCCCCAGATGTGACCGGTGAAGGTCCAGGGTGACGGGGAAGAAGGGCGTTCCTGGTTAGGCACGGGAACAGGTTTAGGGTGGAGAGTAGGACGGAGGAGGTTACTCGGGGTGGGGACGAGGATGGAAGGCGAAGAGTCCGAGTGGTGTTGAGTCGTCAGGCCAAGCAAGGGATTCACGTTAGGGACGATGACGGTCTCCCTAGGCGAGGCGGGACAAGGACGAGAGGTGGGGTACAGGTGTACTGGCGGTTCTCATAGGTGTGAGACAGGGGTTAGACCGAAAAAGGATAGGGGCTAGGACGAGTTGTAACATATTCCAGCCGAGTGCAACTACGACATCTACGACAGAGAACTCCTCGCTGTCATTCGTGCCCTTAAAGCCTGGTGCCATTACTTACACAGATCCCCCTTCCCTGTCCAAGTTTTCATCAACCATAAAAACCTCACCTACTTCCGCTCACTCCAGACTCTTAACTGTCACCAGGCACACTGGCTCCTCGACCTAGCCAACTTCGACCTCAAAATTGTCCACATCCCAGGATCCCAACTCGCTGGACCTGACACCCTCTCACGCCGACCAGATCATCTTCCCCACAACACCGATAACCAAGGCGTGACTCTCCTGCCTCCCTCCCTCTTTGTCTGTCTCATCGACACCACCCTCTCTAATTGCATAAAATCAGCCTTGGCAGACGACCCATGCACCCTTCAAGCCCTCCAGTCTATGTCCCAAGACACCCCAGCATTCCTCCACTCCCACACCTCCCCTTGGCAGTTGCTTGAAGGCATCCTTACTTATAACAGTCACATCTATATTCCCGCTAACTCCTCCCTCCATCGTGCCATCCTCCAATGGTGCCACAACCACGCTTCCACTGGCCACCCGGGCTACCTCAAAACCTGTCAACTAGTTGCCTCTGAATTTTGGTGGCCCAGCCTCACCTCCTATGTCTGCCACTATGTTGAAGGCTGCGCCACCTGCCAACAGAACAAATCAAACACCCACCCCACCATACCCCCGCTCACTCCCATCCGCTCCACATGCACCCACCCCTTTCAACAAATCTCCTGCGATCTCATTACCGACCCCCCCTGTCCAGGAGCTTTGATTCTCTCTTGGTCATGGTCGACCATGGGCTTACTAAGGGGGTGATCCTCTGCCCCACTACTAAGACCGTAACTGCAGAAGGCATCGCCACCCTCTTTTTCCTCTCGGTCTACAAACGCTTTGGCCTTTTTGATAAAGTTATCTCTGATCGGGGACCTCAATTCACCTCGGCATTTGCCAGGGAACTCGGAAAGCTCCTCAACTATGACCTGGCCCTCTCCACCGCCTACCACCCTCAAACAGATGGGGAAACCGAACGTGTCAACCAAGAAGTCGAGACCTACCTCCGGATCTTTTGTGGAGCACACCCTACAACCTGGACTGACTCGATTGCCAATGCCAAATTCGCCCACAACCACCAACCCCACTCTGTCACCAACCAATCCCCGTTCTACCTCATGATGGGCTACAAACCCCGTGCCCTACCACCGGTCATTTCCGAAACCTCCCTATCCGCAGTCACCTCCTGCATCAAAAACCTGACAGCCGCCCGTGATGAGGCCCTAGCTGCCCATGAACTCGCACACCAAGTGATGACATCACACAACTGGAGGAAGTTTAAACCTTTCAAAAAGGGAGATAAGGTTTGGCTCGAAGCCCGCTGTTACAATTCACTTTCACGACCACTCTTATCCTACTCTTTTTCCATACACTCGTCTCACCTATGCCTTCCCTCTTCTTCCATTACACTGTAATCCGTCGAACCGCGACTTACCACCGGTTCCTATCAGTACCTTTTCATCTCAAACTCTAAACTTACACAGCCTCGCCCGGGTTCTCTTCTGAACCTTTCACTTCCGCCCCGGGCAGTGCCCCTTTTCATCTCCGCCTTTCATCTCTGAGTATTACCTCCATTTCCCTCCATTCCGTGCCCTTGCTGTAGTACCCCCGCTCGGACACCATGCGCACTCCCCCCTCTGCCCTATACCTACCATCTCTGACTCGGTCCATGCGCAGTAGGGTACAATATTTAAACCACTAGCTAGTGCCTCTGTACTCTAGCTTAGCTTTCCGAATATACTTCTTACAAGCTCACCCTTGTACGACTCACCTTCATCTGTCACTGGACCGACTAGGCCTTTCGTATCCTTCGTACTCAACAACAAGGCACTTTGACCTGAGTCGACTTGGGCTTCAGACCTCTGATCCTCGCCCTCTCCTGCGTCCCCCTTAGTCCACCTTTGTTGCCCTCCTGCTCCCTCGACTCAAGCTTCCACTTTCGGATCTACGGTCGCCCATCCCTGGTCAAACCGTAACAAAAGCTAAGCTCTTCACACCGTGGTTACCATCACTGTAAACCACCCACCATTTCCAACCCCTCTCAGCTCTATAGGTGGCGCGCCACCTACTCGGACTCCCCATACGACACCGAGGAAAACCCTCCCTCCAAGGAAGAGTCGGAACGCTCCACCGACCTTGACCTCCCCATCCCCGACGAAGAACAGGAGCACTCTAGCCTTCTCCTAAGCCACCAGCTCTCTGCCCAACTTTCCATTCCCTGAGAACCCACCCCACCCTCCCCCACTCCGATCTCCACCAGACCTGTCTTCCTAATCCCCACCCCCTCCACCTCACGTCATCCACCCGCCGTCACCCGACCACCAGTCCCCCCTCCATTCCCTAAGATGTCTTCAACCAAACCCGTCGAGCTTCGCATCGGAACCCCTGAAGCCTTTGATGGAGACTACAAGAAGGCAGACGCATGGATGGACACTGTCCAGTTTTACCTCTTAGTTAACTCCGATGTCTACAATGATGAGAACAAGAAGGTCGCATTCGCCCTCTCATACATGACTGAAGGAACCGCCAAAACTTGGGCAGCAGCCTTCCGCCGAAATGCCATCGGCCCCACCACCATAACCTTTGGAACCTTCGCCGACTTCGCCAAGGAATTCTACAAAGCTTTTCGACACCAGGACACCATCGGGAATGCCATTGCCTGGCTCTCCACCACCCGCATGACCCTAAAGAAAGATAAGACCTTTGAACCCCCGCTCGCCACGTACATCGCAGAGTTCCGAGGACGCGTCCAACAAGCCTCTGTCACAGATGACAACGTCCTCATTGGATACTTCGCCGCCGGAATCCCCACCTCCATGATGAGGCACATTATGGCCCTTGACACCGTCCCCACCACCATCACTGAGTGGTACGCCAAGGCCGTTCATTTCCAAACCCAGTGGGAGTGGGCCGACAAGATCGCCAAGCAGAACCTGCAACCTACACAACAAACCTACCAGTTCTTCACCTCCACCCCAACTCCCAAGAAAGACCCTAATGCAATGGACACCTCCGCTGTTAAAGTCGAGAAAATGACTCTGGCCATTAAGAAGCAATGCATCGAAAAGAAACTCTGCTTCCGTTGCCACAAGCTGGGCCACGGGTCCGCCCAATGCCCCTACTTCACCTCCCCTCGAAAACAGGTAAACGTGGTAGCCAAGGAAGTCAAGGACAAGGGTAAAGGGAAAGGAGGGGACGATGTCCCAAACCTGATAGACTGCGAAGATGACGAGGAAGATACCCCGACCGTGCGTTGGGTCCACTACACCTCTTTGGGTTTTTAAATGGGGAAGCAGCTTCGACGCCTCCTTCCCCTACTCCCTCCTGTGCCTCTGTACTAGTACGAGATATTTCTAAGAAAATGCAAATCTCCGTCCAAGTAATCGTACCTTCGCACATCCTGAAAGCCGTCGACACTCGAGCCCTCATTGACAGTGGTGCAGACATCTCCTGCATTGACTGGGACTTCGTCCACAAACACCATCTCCCCATCCGACGTCTCAAAGAACCCATCCTTGTCCGAAACATGGATGCCTCGTACAACAAAGACGGGGTGATTAAATTCACAAGCGATCTCTTTGTTAACATCAAAGGAATCGCCCAACGAGTAACCTTCCACATTATGAACTGTGGGCATGAAAACCTCATCCTTGGCCTCCCCTGGCTGCGTTCCGCCAACCCAACCATCGACTGGGCTATCCCCAGTATCCGACTTGACGAATCCATCGACCAATCTGAGGAATTGTTCCTCGCCCAAGTAACTGACACCCACCGCTACGACTCTAAGTTCTGTCAACCCGAAACCCCTCGCCTCCGAAGACACATCCACACCACCCCCTCCAAAGATTCCCACCTCTACTCCTACCCCGACTACCTCCCTGAAAACGAGTGGATCAAGGCCACCTACACTGAATACGCTGTCAACCACATCCTCAAATGTGGTTCTCGTTTCATTTCCCGGGACTCCCTTCTCGTCCGAAAATTAACCACCACAACTGACCTTGCCATCGCAGCCGAGGTGGCTAAGAAGCCTGTCACCCTTCCCCCAGAGTATTCCCAATTTGCGTCCATCTTTGACAAAGAAGCAACCACTATGCCCCCGACCCGCCCCTACGACCACAAAATTAACCTTGACGAGTCTTTTGTTCCGTGAATTGCCAAAGTGTATCCCCTCGCCCCAGAAGAACACCTCGCAGCAGAAGCCTTCCTAGACGAGAACCTTAAAACCGGAAAGATTCACCCATCGAATTCCCCCCAGGCTTCCCCCTTCTTTTTCGTAAAAAAGAAGGACGGTTCTTTTCGCCCCTGCCAAGACTACCAATACTTAAACGAGCATACGATCCGTGACACCTATCCCCTTCCGTTAATATCCGACCTTGTTGATAAACTCCGCGGCTCTCAGCTCTATACCAAGTTCGACGTACGATGGGGGTATAACAATGTCCGAATTAAAGACGGACACCAATGGAAAGGGGCCTTCATTACCCACAAAGGCCTCTTTGAACCAACAGTTATGTTCTTCGGTATGACCAACTCCCCCACCACCTTCCAACAGTTCATGAACGACTCCTTTTCTGACATAATCACCAAAGGGTGGCTCGTCATTTACATGGACGACCTCCTTATCTTCTCCCCGGACGCAAAGACACACGAGGAGCGTACCAAACACGTCCTCCAGCGGATGACTGAGCTGGATCTCCACTTGAAGCTCAAGAAGTGCACCTTCGCCGCCAAGGAAGTTGAATACCTTGGCATGATCGTCAAGCCTGACCAAATCGCCATGGACCCAGTTAAGCTTGAGGGTATCTCCACATGGCCCCAACCCACCAATGTCAAAGGGGTTCGCTCTTTCCTCAGATTCACCAACTTCTACTGCCACTTTATCCCACACTACTCCAATGTCGCCCGCCCCCTCATCAATCTCACCAAGAAAACTACCACATGGGATTGGTCTCCCTCCTGCCAAAAGGCTTTCCAACAGCTCAAGCAGCTCTTCCTCGAACAACCCGTCCTTCACCTCCCCGACCTATCTGCCCCATTCGCCATCGCCACTGATGCCTCAAAGTATGCCTCTGGCGCCATCCTCCTCCAAACCGATTCGAATGGCGACTGGCACCCCTGCTCCTACCTCTCTCAGTCGTTCATCCCCACTGAACGAAACTACGATATTTACAACCGAGAGCTCCTCGCTGTAATCCGTGTCCTTAAAGCCTGGCGCCACTACCTCCACAGCTCTCCGTTCCCAGTCTAAGTTTTCACCGACCACAAAAACCTCACCTACTTCCGTTCCCCCCAAACCCTCAATCGTCGACAGGCACGCTGGCTCCTCGACCTTGCCAACTTTGATCTCAAGATTGTCCACGTTCCTGGCTTCCACCTTACGGGGCCTGACGCTCTCTCCCGACGCCCTGACCACCTTCCCACCTCCGCTGATAACAAAGGTGTCACCCTCCTTCCCCCCTCCCTCTTTGTCCGCCTAATCGACATTGCCCTTTCTGACCAAATCAAATCCACTTCAGCAGATGACCCTTGCACCCTCCAGGTGCTCCAATCCCTCTCCCAGGACACCCCGGCCTTCCTTTGCTCCCGCACCTCCCCTGTTACGTTCCAACCGGGTAGCTGGAGACGTAGACCTGGTAACGTCTTCTGATCAAGGAAGTCCTGACGGGGGCGCCAGACAGCAGCGGAAGACGATCAAAGAATGGACATTGGCAAGGTGCGAAGTACGGGTGCTACTACGCCAGGGGAAGTCCAAGGTACAAGGTATAAGGGAGGTACCAGGTAAGACGAAGATAGGGAATAAGCTACTAAAGGTCCAGTATATAAGTAATGCGAATCTAGAGGAGCCCGAATGTGGGCCAAGGGTGTGGGCAAAGGGCAGGGATGTCAGAAGGACGCGCAAGCTAAAGTGCCAGGTGTGAAATAAGCGAGGGTGAGGGTCGCGTAAGCAGGGCGAAGGGAAAACTACAGCATGACGTCGGTAGGACGCATGACTAGGGCAAAGGGTGTGCCGATAGCACCAATGGTAAGGTAAATGAAGAGCGTCAAGGTGAATAAGAACAAGGAGAAAGCGTACGAGGGCGCCAGGGGGAGATCCTGGGCAGATACAAGGACGAATGATGGTGATGGGGAAGATCCCCAGATGTGACCGGTGAAGGTCCAAGGTGACGGGGAGGTAGGGCGTTCCTGGGTAGGCACGGGAACGGATCTATGGCAGAGGGTAGGGTGGAGGAGGTAACTCGGAGTGGGGCGAGGACGGAAGACGAAGGGTCCGAGTGAAGTTCAGTCGGAAGACCAAGCGAAGGGGTTCACGTTAGGAGCAGTGACGGCCTCCCTAGGCGAGGAGGGACGAGGACTAGGGGCGGGGTACAAGTGTACAGACGGTTCTCACAGGTGTGAGACAGGGGTTGAGCCGAAAAAGGGATAGGGGCTAGGACGAGTTGTAACATCCCCCTGGCAATTGCTTAATGGCATTCTCACCTATAACGGCCACATTTATATCCCTGCCAACTCCTCCCTTCATCGCTCCATTCTTCAATGATGCCATGACCATGCCTCCTCCGGCCACCCTGGCTACCTTAAAACTCGCCAACTCGTCGCCTCTGAATTCTGGTGGCCCGGCCTCACCTCCTACGTCTGCCACTATGTCGAAGGCTGCGCCACCTGCCAGCAAAACAAATCCAACACACACCCTTCTGTGCCCCCGCTTACCCCCATCCGCTCGACCTGCACCCGCCCCTTTCAACAAATCTCTTCCAACCTCATTACCGACCTCCCCCTGTCTGGGGGCTTTGACACTCTCCTGGTCGTGGTCGACCATGGGCTTACTAAGGGGGTGATTCTCTGTCCCACCAAGAAGACTGTGACCGCAGAGGGCATCACCATCTGTTACGGTTCGACCTAGGATAGGACGACCGTAGACCCGAAAGGTGAAAGCTCCTAGGAACAAGGGTTTTGGCGAGGTGCGGGACACTAGGGGAGGAACGCAGATGGGAACAAGGATCGAAGGTCCGAAGTTCCAGTCGACTCAGGTCTAAGGCCTTGTTGTCGAGTTCAAGGAGTACGAAGGGGCTAGCCGGTCCAGTGACAGGCGAAGCCGGATCGCGCAAAGGTGAGCTTCAAGGAGTAGATTCGGGAAGCTAAGCTACAGTACAAGGGTGCGGGCTAGCCGTTTAAATAGGGTACCCTACTGCGCACAGACCGAGTCAGATATAGTAGGTATGGGGTAAAGGGGAAGAGGTGCGCATGGTGTCCGAGCGGGGGTACTACAGCAAGGGCACGGAACGGGATGGAATGGAAGTAATAGTCGGAAATGAAAAGCGGAAATGAAAGGGGCGCTGCCCGGGGCAGAGGGGAAGGGTTCGAAAAGAACCCGGGCTAGGCTGTGTGGTTTAAGGTTTAAATGAAAAGAAGTGTGACCGACCGTGACTGACGATCGCGTGAGGTGTAAGAAGCATAGGTAAGGCTAAGACGAGCGGGAGAGAAGAGAGGAAAAAGGTAGCCATAGGGGAGAATCGTAACATTACCCCCGGTTTACCCTCCGAGCCACTGGCGAGGAAATCCTAGTAGAGGTTGGCCGACCCGCCGTAGGGGGAGCCGGTGATGTTGCCCCAGGCGATGTCGTCGTAGACGTCATCGTAGTTGTCATAATCAGGGGTAGGGGGGCGTGGGGGCAAGGGTAGGGAACGGCGAGGGGGTGCTGGGGTGGGCCGACGACGAGGGCGAGAGGAGGCGGGACGAGGTGGTGGTACTGGACGAGGTGGGGCGGCAGCAGAAGACGAGGATGAGCAGGTATTACGCGAGGATGAAGACGCTGTCGAAGACGTTCGAGGGGTGTGGACACGTCGGTAAAGTGAGCAGCGGGAGGCGTAGTGGCCTGGGGCCCAGCGAAGGCAGTGTGGGCATTGATAGTACTGGCAGTCGGATCTCATGTGACCCAGGGCGATGGCATTCGTAGCAGGTTTCGGCGTACCGCGGGTGAGATGGGGGAAGAGCTGCGCGATTCTCGTGTCCAGTCCAGTGGGCCTCTACTCGTTCTATGAGGCGGATTTCATCGTCATTCAACGGGGAGGAAGATGCAGAGGGGACATCGGGTGTCAGGGTGGAAAAGGTAGCAAGTTCGGTGTCGTAGCGTTTGATCTCTTTCAAGAAATCTAACATGCCAAGTTGGTACATGGCCATGACGAGGTTTCCTTCGAGTTCTTCGGTGATCTGATCGATCTGTAACTCGAGGATGGCGACGTGGGCACTGGCAGAGGAGTTGGGGCGGGCGGTAAGGAGGTGGAGGCGAGAATATTGGAGATACGCTTTGTAAAGGGCCCACAGGGGGGAACAGAGGTCAAGGTGGGAGGAGACGGAGACTATAAGGCGAGAATCACGGAGAAGGGTGCGTAACTGTTGGAGGGCTTCCCGTCGGGAAGATCGTCCCGGAGGCGATGGGCAAAGACAGGGAGGTCTACTGAGACGACCGTGGCGGGAGTAGCAGGGCCTGCAAGAGGAGCAGGAGCGGGGTTGTGAGGGGAAGGAGGAGGAGAGCCCCAGCCAGGAGAAGCGACGCGGGACGAAGGCATGGAAATGTCCTCGACAAAGGGTATAGGATCGTAAAGAGTAGAAGAAGGAGCAGGCGGGGCAATAGTTGACTGAGGGACTGAGGAGACAGAAGAGGTGGAGACGGAGGTCGGGATGGTGGCGGGGTAGTAGTCATCGGTGGGGGCATCAGAACAGGGCATAGTGGTAGGTGGGTGGTGGGTGGGTTTAGGTACGAGAGCGGGTGTTGGAGGGGAAGTGTTACGATTCTCCCCTACGGCTACCTTTCTCCTCTCTTCTCTTCCGCTCGTCTTAGCCTTACCTATGCTTCTTGCATCTCACGCGATCGTCAGTCACGGTCGGTCACACTTCTTTTCATTTAAACCTTAAACCACACAGCCTAGCCCGGGTTCTTTTCGAACCCTTCCCCTCTGCCCCGGGCAGCGCCCCTTTCATCTCCGCTCTTCATTTCCGACTATTACTTCCATTTCACCCCGTTCCGTGCCCTTGCTGTAGTACCCCCGCTCGGACACCATGCGCACCTCTTCCCCTTTGCCCCATACCTGCTATATCTGACTCGGTCTGTGCGCAGTAGGGTACCCTATTTAAACGACTAGCTCGCACCCTTGTACTGTAGCTTAGCTTCCCGAATCTACTCCTAAAAGCTCACCTTTGCGCAATCCGGCTTCGCCTGTCACTGGACCGGCTAGTCCCTTTGCACTCCTTGAACTCGACAACAAGGCCTTAGACCTGAGTCGACTGGAACTTCGGACCTTCGATCCTCGTTCCCCTCTGCGTCCCTTCCCTAGCGTCTCACACTTCGCCAACACCCCTGCCTTGCCCCGTCTCAAGGAGCTTCTACCTTTCGGGCCTACGGTCGTCCTATCCTAGGTCGAACCGTAACAGCTGGTATCTCCAGTCTAGTTCTCTTGGGAGTTACAACCCAATAGATCCTCTCAGTTCACTCTCCTCTTCCTTGTTCAGGTTTTAGTTGATTTGCCTAAGCCTAGCTTTGGGCCATTTCACTAGAACTAGACTATACCTTCACCGCTTACCCTTATCAACTTTTACCTCGTCGTCCGCATAGCAAGTGCGTCGACCGATTCATCTCAAGTTCGGGCTAGGCGTACTCATCGAAGGCGCTAGTGCCGATCGTCTTTCACAGGTCACTCCGGTCGCTCCCGACTCCAGACAGGGGGCCGTCGACTCACCTAAGTCACCCCTACGTCGCAAGTAGCGGGCCGCTAGGGGCTTTGCCTACGGATAGAGAGTGGGAGTTAGTAGTTACTAGTAGAGACCAGGAGCAGGTTGTGGAGGCCGCAGAGGCACCGAACCCAGTGCGTGAAGAGACCCTATCAGAGCCATCCCCGGCTACAGCGTTCCTAAGGGCGCTCGACTTTGGACCTGGGTTAGGAGAATATCCCACGGATCCCTATGACGAAGAAAACCCTCGTTACCTCAACAGATTACGGTGGGGCAGCCCACTCAGCTCGTCTCCAGACCCCTTTTTCGACCAGACATCCACGCTTGGCGACAGCAGGTACTCGCCGCAAGCACCAACCCCACCACCAGAGAGACAGAGAGAGAGGTCGTACGACCCCAACGACTACGAAGGAGAACCGGAATATCTGACATCCGTTCTCACGCCGCTGCCCAGAAGATCACCATCAACTATTCCCGACCTACAAGAGACTGGGGGCATATACCGTTACAACGGTCTTATTCCGAGGTTAGAAACCGTAGTAGTCAAAAGAGAGAGAAAGGAAACACCCGAGCTAGAAGAAGCTCCAAAGCCAAAGAGGCAGAAGAAAGAATATCGCAGACAGATACGGAGACTGAAAGGAGGAGAGCCTTTATCCGACGAAAACTACACTACCAAAACGCTTAGACCTCGCTTGTCGCTCCACAAACCCTCTCGATATCTTTAGAACAATCTACATTTTCTTTTCAATATGACATCTCTCCCTACCGCAATCGCAGAAGCATTGTCCCAAGCCACTCAGACCGATGGAGTCTGGGGGAATCTAGCAGCGCAACTCCGTCTATACATGGAGATGCAACAACAAGAGCTGGAAACAGCGAAAATATTAAACAGGAATCTAGCTGGAACAGTAGAACAGCTGGAAGTGCAAGTCACAGCGACAAAAGGAGCTAGCAGCTCAGGAGGCTCGACATCCTCCGAACCCAAGTTGTCGAAAATATTCCAAGACCCAGGAAACTTCACTGGGAAAAAGGGAAAAGAGTTTGAAGAATGGTGGACCCGGGTGAGAACCTGGCGAAACATCAATCAATCCACACTCAGCGGTCAAAACAGCATCCGTGCCGTCCTCTCTCGAATGACAGGAGGCGACGCAGGAGCATTTGCACGTGCTCGGCTCACCAAGATGTTGGACCCCGAGTACCGCACAGAGACGTGGGAGGACTTCGCGTACTCCATAGAAACACACTTCCGATCCTCCACCGAAAAGGATTGGAACCGAAAAGCCCTTACGAACCTGAAACAGGGTTCAATGACCATGGATTCATTCCTGGTCAAATTCGACACATATGCAGAAATGACCGAATGGGGAGACAGTCGTTTGATTGAACTCCTAGAAGTCAATGCAGATCGAGCCACGGTAGAAAGGCTCATACTCGACAACGGCAGGTACGACAACCTGATAACATTCAAAAAGGCCTTGAGAACAGCAGGANNCGAAAGCAACTGCTGAATTTTATCAACAAAGGAACGGCTGAAAGGGCCCGATCAAGGGACCCTGACGCCATGGACGTAAGCGCCGCCAAGACAGGCAAGGGCAAAGGGCCCATTAAATGCCATAACTGCGGCGGAGATCATTTCGCCCGCGACTGCAAAAAGCCGAAAAAGCAGTGCGGTGAATGTCAATTCTTAGGGGGCGGTCATAAGAAGACCTGCTCTAAATACAAACCCAAGACCGATGAAGCGCAGCAGACTCGAAGCGCAGAGGTAGAAGAGTCCCATGACTGCAAGAAGGCGAAAGAGCCGAAAGCAGCCACCTCCTGGGATGAGGATAAAAGCACCAAAAAGGACAAAGGAAAAGGTAAAGACTGGAATAAGTCTATTGCCGGCATGTCCCTCGACGAAGCGAGGGCATGGTTCAAGGATTACGAGACGTTCGCGTCAAAAAATTAGAACGTCCAACGCGCGTATCTGGGTGCGCCGCGGACATTAATCGATTCACACACTTGTCTGTAGAGGAAACCGAAGATGACGGAGAATCTGCAGATTCATCTATTTCATTTCATTCTTCACACGGGCAGTCCACGCTAGACGTGGATGGCAGGAGCAAACCTGTGATAAATCCCACTTTACCCCCTTCCCCTAGTTCAGAATTCCCAGACGACATTTTCGTGCGGAACGCACATATCGAGAAAGAGGTTCTCATGGAGATCTCGATCTCACCAGCATCTCATTCTGGAAAGAAAAACCGAAAATTCACAAAAACACGAGCCCTGCTTGACTCAGGCGCAAACGTGATTTTCATAGATAAAACATGGGCGGAGACCCACAATCTCCCACTTACGGCCCTTGAGCGGCCAATACCTGTATACAATGTGGATGGAACCAAGAATTCAGCGGGTTCTATTACACACAGTGCAGACCTTATTTTAGAGTTCGACGGACACCGTGAACAAGTTACTGCCGAAGTCACGGATCTAGGAAAGAACGCCTTCATTCTCGGATACTCCTGGCTCAAGCACCACAATCCGGAAATTGATTGGACAAAAGGCACGGTCAAGATGACTCGTTGCCCTACGCACTGTCATGCACTCCAAGACGCCCCTTATTACGCACAAAGGGCTGACCGCGAAGAATTGGACATCCAATACGAAGTATACGATACTATTAAACGGCTAGAAGCCGATATTGCCGAAGCCGCTCTAGAAGAGCAAAAAGAGAAGCCTAAAGAGAAAACTCCTGAGGAGATGGTACCCTTGGCTTATCACAAGTATTTAGACGTATTCAGCAAGAAGCAATCGGAGAGAATGCCCAAGCGGAAACCTTGGGACCACGTGATTGATCTTAAAGAGGGTTATGTCCCATGAAAGGGTCGTTTGATCCCCCTATCGCCACAGGAGCAGGAAGAAGTCAACGCATTTATTGACGACCAGCTCGCAAAAGGCTATATTAGACCCTCTAAATCCCCTCAAACATCGCCGGTCTTCTTTATTCCGAAAAAGGATGGTAAAAAGCGGATGGTTCAAGATTACCGCTACCTGAACGAAGGTACCATCAAAAACAATTACCCTCTCCCGTTAATTTCTATGCTGGTTGAATGGCTCAAAGGAGCTAAATTATTTACGAAAATGGACTTACGTTGGGGATACAACAACGTCCGCATCAAG
>QFEL01004271.1:0-14451 GCA_003316195.1 Neoboletus brunneissimus
ACGTTGGAAGAGAAAAAGTCAATGCCCTGGTCCTTGTAGAGGGGGCTCTCGACAAACGTGGGCGTCACGACACCCTTTTCGCCGTTCAAACCCCGCAGCAAGGCGTTAGTGAACTTGGCACCAGCGTATGCCATCGAAAGGGTTGCGCTTCCTGCACCGTCCTTGGCCTTGACAACCTCGTCACCACCGAATTGGATACGGTACACAAGTTTGTCGTACACATCGCCTTTGATGTCCTTTCCGTACTTGCTCTGGGAGAGCAAGGGAACAATGGTTGTCCCACTGTGACCACCGATGACGGTAATGGGCGTGTCATTAGGGTGGACGCCAGCGAGACCAGCGGTGAAGCGGGCAGCACGGACGACATCAAGGGTGGTCACACCAAAAACGCGTGAAGGGTTGTAGACGCCTGCCTTGGCAAGTGTCGAGGCAACGATGGGCACGGTGGAGTTAACAGGATTGGAGATAACGAGGATATGTGCTGTGGGGGCGGCACGGCCGACAGCGCTGGCAAGGTCACGGACAATGGAGGCGTTGGTCTGCGAAGGCGTCAATCTCTGCACAAAGACACACCGACGAACACTCACGTTGAAAAGATCGTCGCGGGTCATCTTGGATCATCATTAGCCCAACGAGCGATACTAGACCGGTAATTACTTACGCCAGGCTACAGGGCAGTGCATCAGACAAAGTGCGACAAATGTACGACAAAATAAACAAACCTTTCTTGGGACACCAGCGGGGATGACAACGACCTCAACGCCCTCGAGGGCCTCGTCCAACTTGTCAGCGGCATATCCTTGAACCTAACAGACTACTCCTGAGCATCTAGCCGCTCTCAAGAGACCGCACAATCTCCTACCTCACTTGCAGTGTCGACATGGCTGACATCAGCGGCAACACCAGGTGCACCGCGGATATCATACAAACTGAGGGAGGTAACCAAAGGGTCATTTTTCAGTAACAACGACAACGGTTGACCAATTCCACCTCCGGCACCGAGAACGGCAACCTTGGTGTTGCGTGCAGCGGTGGTAGAGAAAAGGCGGGACTGGCTGGTGAGGGTACGGGCTGCGGCGCGGGCGAACATGTTTGTCGTCGTCGTTTGGTCGTCGTGGAAGGAGGGAGAGTTTGAAAAAACGCTTGTCTTGCGGTGCTGACCCGTTCCTAATTTTACCAGGACTATCGGGAATTACCGAAACACGTTCGGAATGACGACGCCGACGAGCGGCGAGGTTCAAGCAGACAAAATGTCGACCCGCTGTGCAGATTGAACGGTATTTGGATATTATGCATTCGCTATAGTACTAATTGTATGGTTATCCATGATATCGTGCGGTATATATCATTATATGTTCTGAGTGCCAATGTTGAATGCAAACGATGTTCTCCGCGGGTTTACTTAAAGTTGACGTCAACCCCGGTCCGACTCTAGTCCAAACAACACAGCGGGGCTTTCTCCAGGACGTCAATCGGAGCACAGGGGGTTTGCTTCTTTTCGTCTGCCACGGGAGCAACACACGTCTGCTGACTACGCCAAGCGTTCGGATTATCATCAAACCTGACCAGGGACATGTAAGACTTACGAGTCAACCAAGACCACTTCCCTTGACAACGGTGAAGGGGCGTGGCCTGCCAAACGAGGCAATTTATAGAACGTGTCTATTTCCACAATCACTTGCCGAATCGCTGGGATCGACATACGCCTCATGGGGACCGGATGCCAGATCTGATAAAGTAGCTCACTCAGGGGCTTTGAGATCGGCGACGTGCGCAATAAATAGTCTTTCGTGGAACGAAACGCCATGTAAGCCTTGTCCGTCGGGCGAGCTTCTTCCCATGGGTAACGACATGTCACCATGTTGAAGAGGATCACGCCCAACGACCAGATATCCGCTGGGTCAGCGTAATAGAATATTCCTGCCTCATCCAAACACTCTCGAGGCAGGTCAGCCCAATCACTGAGTGCGTTGCGACGAGCGACTGACCTGGACTCATATAGGAGGCAGTTCCACACCCACCGTCTCGACAGAGACGGCGGTTGGTGGACAATCCAAAATCACCAATCTGGATTTGCGTCCCATGTGCGTTGCACATGATATTCTCTGGTTTGAGGTCGCGGTGGAAAATTCCTTTCTTATGACACGCAAGTACTCCGTCTAATATTTCTATGAAAACCTTCTTGATGAGACCATCGTTCCTCCAATAAAATTTCTCCCTCCAGATCGCTCTGAACATATCCATCTCGCACAGGGGTAAGACGAGGAAGAGGTAGCGATCCTCCTCCATGACATCGCACAGCGTCATTACGTGCGGGTATCGAGCTACTGCATTATGATTTTCAAGCTCTGCAATTTGCTGATGCCGCCGTAGGATAATAGGACTCTCCGGTATACATTTGATGGCGAAGGTGGGCGAGTCTTTCAACGTAGTGTCTACTGCCTGGTAGACACTCCCGGCTGCACCAGAGCCGATAAGAGAAAAGAGAAGATAACGACCGACTTGCTTGCCAGAGAAGTCGCATCCGTCCATTGTCGCTACGGAGCACTGAAGGATGATAAGAGATAGAACTTGACGTGCCCGGAGAGAACAAGATGCAGCGAAAAGGCAATGAAGGCGGTGGTGGTGGTGGGAGTACCAGCTCAAGTTGTGTCCTGACCCAAGCTCCGCCATCGACGCTCCTAAATCTTCCTGGACTGAATTACGGTGGCTGAGCAGGGTGTCTCGGAGTGACGCCTGGAGTGATGTCATATCTGGTCGCCGCGAGAGGCTGTGCTGCACTGGGCCTCAGTTGACAAATATGGAACATCTTCGGCAGCAGACCATCCTAAAATGGGAATCTCTTCCGCATCCTACAGCTACAAGACGTTTCACTCGAATAATACCTAGTTCACTATACTGGGTTATGTCGAATATATGAAGTTGGATCTCTAGACGTCTTTCTTGTAATTTTGGTGGTACTTTATCCTTCAACAGCCTGATCGATACACAGTCGCCGAGTCGATTCTCAGATTCGGCCGACGGTGTGGTAGCACACTCAGAAGAATCGGTCTTTAGATAATAGCACGAGAGTCCCAACGTGAATACGGCCGTGGATGAGGTAGAGACTTCAAGCTGTAGCCAGTTCACTCGGTAGCTCCTAGGATCTATATCACTTGATAGATTCCAGATGTCACGGCATGCAGTCGCACTCTGTCACAATGGTTCAAAAACATAGCCCCAAACCGGCTACCTTATGCTGGATACTGGATACAAGAACGCTACGCTACACATATGGGGACGAGGAGTTAAAAAGGGGAAAGAGGTGCGCCAGAGAGGCTGCAGGCACCAAGAAACTGAAGTGTGCGATCAAACCGAGGCAAATGCAATACCGGAACCAGGGAGAGAATGCTACAAACTTGGGAACCTATGCACGAGAAAGGAGGGGAAAGGGGTGAATTTAAAAGTGAGTATAACTGGTCACGAAAATGAACAAGGAAATGGACCAGATAACCTTCCGCTGAGTGCTTAACTCCGACTTCCCGAGGGAGGTCAAGGGATTGAGGGCAAAGGATCGCCCAAGATCCCTCTCGAACCGAACCCGAGCCGAACTAGTGTTCGCCCCAAACCACTCACCACGAGTCCCAACCACGGCCCACGATGGGCACTGAGCGTTGTCCAACTTCGACCACCCCACCTCGACATCGCTCCGATTCTCTCGCGTGACGAGAATCACTGTCGACCTTGTCCAACCCAGCTTCAACTTTGTATCCGTACCTCGATGTCGTCCAACTAGACCGAGTCTCGCAGGATCGGGGATTCTCCCATGTCCAACCTCGAATAGACCGGCGTCGTTCCCTCGCCATCGACCTTGCCCACCTCGTCCGAGTCTCCAAACATCAACTACCGTCAACCTCGTCCAACCCGTCTCAACCATCTCCGTTCGGACTCGCACAAACGCGTCCCGAGTCTCCATTATCGTTGTCGCATCGTCCGTACCAAACCTCATCGCAGGGTACAATGCATTCGTAGCAGCAAAAGATGGACTGGCCCCAGATCGGTCAGACCAGGCCAGAGCGAGAACACCAGTTCGCCACCACCGCCCGCGACCTTTCTCCGCGCCCTAAGTGGGCGTACTGGAGAGAAGGCCTGTATAGGCTGTCGGAAGAGAGGAATAGAAGAAGGCGTGTGATGAAGGAAAGGGGGTGGAAGTGGCGGCGAGGCGGATGGTCGTGCTGCTGGCAGTTTCTGCTAGACAGGGGAGATACTGCGGCGTATGCAAAGGGCGACGAGGTCGTCAGAGTGGTGAGGCGATCGATGCTTGACTTTCTCGGTGGGATCTCAGAGGTATGCGCGAGTCTTGCGTGTGATGGTGTTGACATTGTCAAGGTTGAAGAAATGGTAGGTACTTGGAATGTTGGAGAGTGCGGCACTCAGAACTCGATAGGATGGAGGGATGCCATCGGGCATAGCGGCAGTCTGTTTGAGGTCGTATCATTCGAGTCGAATGGGTGCGAATATCCAACACAGTCAAAAACTAACTGGCGTCTGGGCTCGGTGTCACAAGACGTGTCATGTGGACGTAGGAATAGTCTTCGAAGCTGAATAGGTGGGACAGTGAGTCATAGCATTGAGAGATGGGTGGGTCATACCATCAGGGGTCCATAGGGAACAAGAAGCGAGAGAATCGTCAGCGAGAGGACAATTGACGTAATTGACTTCAGGAAAGTGAGCAGTCGTGGACGTCGTCGTAGGAATTCTCGGGTCAGGAACTCTGGTACGCGGGCTCGGTGGTTGACTAAACTCGTCCCCAAAGCGCTTGTGGATCCGAGGATGATTGTCAAAAGGTGCATGACACTCGCCTCGTGGAGTCGTGGGCGTTAGTTGAGTTCAGAACTTGAGGGTCGAGGGCGCGCGGACTCGGCAGTCGACTAGGTTCGTGCTCGGAGTGGCTGTGGACCCAGGGATGATGTCAAGAGGCGCAGGACAGTCGCCTCGTGAGCGCGTCGAGTTCACCACTTGAGGGTCGACGGAGATATCAGCAACAAGCGCAAGGCATGAAAGAAGAAAGAAGTCCACGATAGAAAGTGGAAGAAGGTAGAAAAAGAAAGTGCGCCCCAAACCTCACCACACTACTCCCACCACTGCCCCACAGGGCTCGACGCTTCAAAACCGACAGGGGCTGTCTGAGCTGGATGCCCCCATCTTCGTGACGATCTGGATCACAGAGGGGGAGCCAAGGCGATCTAGGCGGGGATCGAACATCCCACTGCCCGCCACCTTTCTCCGCGCTCTCAGCATTTCGATTTCAGTCTGCGTCGCCGGATTCTTGGATGCCTTCGCATTCTTGTCGAGTGGGGGAACGAACAACTTGCGAATCCGTGACGCATCAGTACTGATTATCTTGGAGGAAGGGGCCTCGGCACCCAATTGCGACGTGCGTCGCGAGGGCGGAAAGAATGTCCGTGCAATCTCAGCGACACAATTCACCATCATTCGGGCTCCGTTGGCAGTGCCCAAACCCTTGGCGGGCGGCGACGCATGGCTTTTGTCCACCACTTTTGCAAGTGTAGCCATAGAGGAGGCGGTACCGTCCCGCGAGGGTGGGATGGTCGTCGCACCACAGATTGTGTGCGAAACCTCGATGGATGACTCTTTGTTCAGAGTATTGATCATAACAGTACCGTCCGATCCAGTCTTCGGCTCTCCTTGACTTTCTGGGCTTTCGACGACCATCGAGGAAGAGGATAGTGTAGGGGAAGAAGAAACGGACTCGGAGTGGTCACACGAATTCTTGGGTCTTCCAGCGCCACTCCATTTCGCCGCATCATAGATGCCACTGAGGCTCTCATCACAACAGGTCTTTCTCGGTGTCTTGATCTGGTTAACATCGACATCGACAACGATCGTCCAGCTTTGTGATGGGAAAGAAGACAGATCTGGGGATCCTGGTGGCGACCACGCGACGTGGTATGCGGGCTCAACAGCATGGGCATAGGCGATCGATCTTGTTGGTCTCGGTCTCCCATTCCTAATTGGAGTTCCAGTGCGGCAGCCACCAGTCACAACAGGTTTCTTGACGAGGGTTTCTGTCACCTTGACGCGTACTGTAGACTTCCCCGTGCCGATGTTGACGAACGGTTGCGGGCGAATACTTGGGTTGCGGGGACCGGTAGTGGAAGCCGCGAAGACGCCGGCAGAAGACTGGTAGATACGGGTACGCGGAACACAACTGGGTCGGGGTGGGAATTCGTTCGCAGTCGTGGCATGCGTCGACCTCGTTGGGACTGATGCTGGGCGCCAACCCGTGAGCTTGCCTTCCTTCAATCGCTGCACTATCTTCAACGACTTTGAGATGGACGTCTTCTCGGGTAATGACCGCTTCGGAGACGGCACTGGGCGCAAAGGTAACGTCTTCAGCACCTTGGTCGTCCCGTTCGGCGCTGGCATCTGCGTCGACTTAGGCGAGGGGCGGCGTGGCTCCACCTTCAGAATGACAGTTGGTAAAGAACCAGGCCCGGAGATCTGATTCGTTGGAACCCAACGAGGGATCGATGATGGTCGTTCCTTGGTCGACCTCGGCGATGGGACTCGCAGTGGGAGCTTCTGCAATGGCGCCTTCCTCACCGTCGGAGTGTACCGTTTAGTGATGACGCTGGTGACCACGAACGGCTTGGGTCTCGCCATCGTCTAAGTTTCCAGGTTAGCTCCACGAGTAAATCCCATCCAAGACAACACGAGAACGACGTACAGCGCGTGAATTACGCCCCTCCTTAGGGTTCATGATGGCGTGTGGCAATTTCAGTCGTTATCCTTGGTGTCGGAAGGGAGAGGATGACCAGGGAGAGGACGACGACGAAGCTGACTTTGCATGACTACGTGCAAGGGCTTTTATACCCCTGGGGATTGAGGAGGCTGACCGTCCGCTCAGGAGCGGCTGACCGGTCAAGATTCAACTGTACGATGGCTGGCCCGAATGGATTTCCGACCGAGTATGTTCATGATCGGCCTCGTCTGGTTGGTGACGGGCATGGCGTGGCATTATATGTCGTAAGAAAAAGTGGTCAAGTCTTCCCGGGAATTGAAGTGGTGAATTGAAGTGCAGGCTTGCGATGGTTTCTTGACGGTCACTCTGAGCGAAGTTTCATTTGGCTAGCTACGCTTACATAATAATGCTTTGACCTACGGGTCCAGGAATAAGTTCAGGTGAGTTAAATCAACCAAGGCAACCTGAAGTAAAGAGTAGAGACGCATAGGTAAAAACACAGACGGCGGATAATCCACACGGGACGGAAACGTCGTATGCGTGCACGAAGCTGCCAGCGATACTTACGTTCCTCAGCCTTATCCCCACAGGTGTCTCGCGCTGCCAAATGTGCCCCAAGGCCGAGAAAGGAGGTGAGTGGGGCCCGGGATCTTTTGACCCTCTTCCAGGCACTGCACATGTTGAGTCGTATCTTATCATGTCGAGTCTCTTCGTTGCATGTGCGTGCTATGCATTTGGTCACTTCTTGGCGCTCACAGTTGGTCAGGTGGTTGCACTAACGACCGGAGCAATCACAATTATCTTCCAGAGGAATATCGGTGTGTCTTGTTCCCAGCTCCTGAGCATCAACATCGTTATTGACGGCTGTCCCACAGTTAGCATTGGCGCGCGTTCATTCACCGGAGGGAGCGCATTCTGGATTTTGGTCTGTTTTATCGGACCTTGATTCTCTCTCTTGATTCTTTTTTCAGCTCGCGCTATACCTGGGATACTTGTTTTTCTTATTTATCTATTTGACTTTCTTGTCATAGGTACGTCTTCTCGTGATTCATGATCACATTCGTAGTTCATTGTCCTCAGGAATGATCGGGTTCCCCATGTCTTATTAGGCTGTACGTAGACTATAGCGCAGTCTGAGCTTGTTGGACGTAACACCGTCCTGTATTTATTGAACAATGAGCTCTGCAGCCCTGCTATGGTGTTGGCTGGTCCCCTGGTTTACAGACTTCATTGTTAGTGAAGTTCCGTTGTAGTTGGTTACTGAAAGCGAACAGTTCCATGCAGTCTGATCCAATGCTACCCATCCGGTGTCCATTTGGTCCACAAACATGGGGCACCGACTACGAGAGCCTAGTACTCGGACTTGACTTGGACTATGGTGTGCACCGCGATTCTACTTATCAACACATGGAGCTTCATCAATGCATCGAATCTTGTAACTCGAATGGAGAGCAGAAAATGTGGCCAGAGCATCAAAATTCTGAGATTCCGAGTATATTACACGAGCCTTGGAAATATGCCAGATCCCTACATCACCTACAGGCTACTACCCAATTGAGCTATCAGCACACCTGGGTTCATTGGATGTCCCTCGACATGGATCCCGCGCCTGAAAGATTGAGTTGATAATCATTGAGGGCGTTTTTTTAGGAACACTCACATCCGCATGTCCTCTTGTATTGCAGGTTTAAGCCAAGAGACGCATCCATCAGAATGACTGCCTTGACCTGCCAAAGAAATACCATGATATCAAATTCAAGCTTGAAGCCTCGAATCATGCAGAGGAAATACACTTACCAACAATTAAATGGATCTCAGAATCACCTCTTTGACGAGCTTCCGTGATAGCTTTCTCAGAATAAGCAATGGCTTCTTTCACGTAGAGACCATGAAGGTCCACTTCATGTACAGCTTTGTTCTGGAAAAAAACCGTGGATCTTGAAAGGTGCGGCACCTGTGATGGCACCTTACCTGGTTATTCTCTAAGAGCAAATGTTTAGCCAGTTTCACCATGAAAGTATGGCATGTGTTTACCTTTGAATATGGTTGCACTTGCTTGAGCGTTGAGGATTTCCATCTCGAGTGCGTGGCGTTTGCCCTCCTCTGAAAGCGCCTTGGCACGGGCACGGTCATTGCATCGATAGGCCTCTTGGCTCTGTTGGTAACATTGGGCCATCAGATCGCCCTCTCGTTTGGCTCTGGCTCGGAGGGATGCATAAACCTCCAGTGGAGTGTAATCTGTCTGGAAAGAGTCCATCGTGGCCAAACTGATCGCGATGGGGAGTATCAACTAAAGGGAGCGCCTCACAGTTACCGCGGATTTCTGATCAACCCTTTATATACCCCTTATGTACTTTGCAATTAGTGTGTTTCGTATAAGTAAGGTACGATAACTGGAAAAACTTACATGTGCTGTAAGCAGATTCACCAACACGACGTTCATAAGGTTCGTCTTTTGTGAGTGCCACCATTTCTTGTACGCTCATCTGCACGTATCCTGAGTGGCCTGCTCCTTTTCATGCACCTAGATAATTAGATACAACACCTTCACGGCGACTGTGGGCAATGAGGATATACACAAATCACGTGAGCAGTAGTATATATCACCATCACATCAAGTTAGCGTTCCACAAGCCAACGAGAATGCAGTCTGATCGAGCTGCTTATTATAATCCCGAGACCGTGATGAACCATTGCAAATTTCAGAGGTAACGATTCCCTCTGTTAGAAGGATTCTGGACGCAAATTCTCTGCACGCGGAGTAGCGGTATGTCAGTGGTTGGAAAAATGGCCCTGAATTGGCAACCATATACTGGATACTTATACTGGGTACACGGAGACTATACCATGAGCAGGCAAGGAGTTAAAGAGGGAAAAGAGGTGCGCCAGAGAGGCTGCAGGCACCAAGAAACTGGAATGTGCAATCAAACCGAGGCAAATGCAATGCCGAAACAGGGAAGAGACGCTGCAAACTTGAGAACCACTGGAGCACGAGAAAGAAAGGGGGAGGGGGGGATTAAAAGTGAGTGCAACTGATCACGAAAATGAACAAGAAAAATGGATCAGATAACCTTCCACCGAGTGCTTGACTCCGACGCCACGAAGTAGGTCAAGGGGTTGAGATAAGGATCGCCCGAGACATCTTCTGAACTCGACTCGCACTGAACCCGAACCGGGGTTCACCCAAGCTACTCATCGTGAGTCCTGGCCACGGCCCACGATGGACATTGAGTATTGTCCAATTCCGACCACGCCACCTCGACATCGCCAGGAACATTGCCCAACATTGCCCCGATTCTCTCGTGCGAGCGAGTCATTGTCGACTTTGTCCAACCTGTTTCAACCATTTCCGTTCATACTCGCACGAACACGTCCTGAGTCACCATCATCATTGTCGCATCGTCTGTACCGAACCTCGTCGCAGAGTACCGTGCATTCGTAGCAGTGGCCCCAGATTAGTCAAACCAAGCCAGAGCGAGAACACCAATTCGCCACCACCGCCCGCGACCGTTCTCCGCGCCCTAAGTGGGCGTGCTGGAGAGAAGGCCTGTACAGGCTGTCGGAAAAGAGGAAGGGAAGAAGGGGTGTGATGATTTTGCCACTGATGAAGGGGAAGGTGGAAGTGGTGGCGAGGCGGATGGTCACGTTGCTGGGGTTTCTGTTAGATCTGGGAGGTACTGCGGCGCATGCAAAGGGCGACGAGGTCGATAGAGTGGAGAGACAATCGGTGCTTGGCGTTTTCGGAGGAATCTCAGAGGTATGTGCGAGTCTTGCGTATGACGGCGTCGACGTTGTCAAGGTTGAAGAAACGGTCGGTACTTGGAATGTTGAAGAGAATGTGGCACTCGGACGATGGAAACTCGATAGGGTGATCTCATCAAGGAACATAACGGCAATCTTTCAGGGGTCGTATTGTTCGGGTCGAAAATATGCGAATATCTAACATGGTCGGAAACCAATCGGCATCTGGGATTGATGTCGCAAGGCTTGTGATAGGGACATGGGCACGGTCTTCGAAGCTGAAAAGGTAGAACAGTGAGTTGTAGCATTAACAGGTAGGTGGGTCATACCATTAAGGGCCCATGGGCAACAACAGGGGCGAGAATCTTCAGCGAAAGGACAATTGACGTCATCAACTTGAGGAAAGTTGGCAGTCGTAGGCTGGTCGATAGGGCATCATAGGAGTTCTTGCGTCAGGAACACCATCGTACGCAACTCGGTAGTTGACTAAACCCGTTTCCAAAGTGACTATGGACCCAGGCATGACCGTCAAAAGGCGCAGGATAGTGACCTCATAAGCGTCGGTTGGGTTCAGGGCTTGAGGGTCGAAGGTGAGTGGACTCAGTAGTTGACTAGGCTCGGTCCTGAAGTAGCTGTAGACCAGGGATGATGTCAAGAGGCGCGAGATAGTTTCCCCGCCACCTCATGAGCGTCGGTCGAGTTCAACACCTAAGAGTCGACGGAGACCTAGGCATCAATCGGAAGGCACGGAAGAAAGAAATCCATAATAGAAAGTGGAAGAAGGTGAAAAAAGAAAGAAAGAAAGAAAAATAAAGTGCACCTCAAACCTCACCACACTACTTCAATCCCTGTTCCACACGTGTCGACGCTTCAAACCCGACCTGGGCTGTCTGAATTGGATGCCCTATCTTCGTGACGATCGCCACCGCAGAAAGGGAACCGGGGCGATCTAGGCGGGGATCGAACATCCCGCCACCCGCCACCCTTCACCGCGCTCTGAGCATCCCGATCTCGGTCTGTGTCGTCGGATTCTCGGATGCATTCGCATCCTTATCAAGCGGGGTGATGAACATCTTTCGAATCCGCGACACATTGGTGCCCACCATCTTGAAGGGAGCGGTCTCGGCACCCGACTGCGACGTACGTCGCGATGGCGAAAAGAACGTCCGAGCGATCTTGGCGCCACGACAGACTACCATCCGGGCGCCGTTGACAGTGTCTGACATCTTGGTGGGCGACGACGCCTGGTTTTTGTCCATCAATTTCGCAAGTGCGGCCACAGAGGAAGTTGCACTGTTCCGCGAGGGTGAGATGATCGTCGCACCACAAACCGTGTGTGAAACCACGGTGGATGGTTCTTTGGTCGGAGTACTGATCTTGGCCGTACCATCACGACTTTCCGGGGTTTCGACGACTGTCGGGGATGAGGAGAAAGTGGGAGAACGTGTGACAGATTCGGAATGTTCACACGGATCCTTGGGCTCAACAGCATGCGGCCCTGGTGGTGTCAGCCTCCCATTCCTAGTTGTCGTTCCAGTGCAACAACAGCCAGTCACAGATTCCTTGACGAAGGTGTCTGTCACCTTGACACGTCCTGCAGTATTTGCTGCCGTGTCAATGTTGACAGACGGCTTCTGACGAACCCCTGGGTTGCGGGGACCGGTAGTAGAAACCCTGACCGTAACGTCCTGCTTCCTCTTATAAGTTGTGATGACGCCAACAGAAGACTGATAAACGCGGGCATACGGAACGCAACTGGGTCTGGATGGGAGTTCGTTGGCGGTCGCGATATGCGTTGACCTCGCTGGGACTGGCATCGAGCACCCATCCACGAGCTTGCCTTTCTTCAACCTCTGCGCCATCTTCAACGACTTCAGGACGGACGTCTTCTCCGGCGGTGACCTGTGCGCAGACGGCGCTGGCATCGCCGTCGACTTAGGCGAGGGGCGGGGCGGTTCCACCTTCGGAATGACAGTCGGTAAAGAACCAGGTCGGGAGATCTGATTCGTCGGAACCCAACGAGGGATCGATGACGGTCGTTCCTTGGTCGACCTCAGTGGTTGGACTCGCAGTGGGAGCTCCTCCAATGGCACCTTCCTCACCGTCGGAGTGTACCGTTTAGTGATGGCACTGGTGACCACGAACAGCTTGGGTCTCGCTATCGTCTAAGTTTCCAAGTTAGCTCGGTGAGCAATTCTCATCCAAGGCAGCGCGGGAATGACGTACTGCGCGTGGGTTACGCCCCTCCTTACGGTTCATGAAGGCGTTGGCAATGTCAGTCGTTACTCTAGGTGACAAAAACGGGAGGACGACCGGGGGAGGGAACGACGAAAGAGCTAACCTTGCATATCTACCTGTGAGGGATTTTATACCCTTGGGAATCGGGAGGCTGGCCGTCCGCTCAGGAGCGGCTGATCGGTCAAGATTCAACTTTACGGCGGCTGGCATGAATGGATTTCCGACCGAATCTACTCAGAATCAGCCTCGTCTAGTCAGTGAAGGACATGTTGTGGAATTATATGTCACAGAACAAGGTACATGGACGTCGAATCTTCCTTGGGATTGAAGTACCTTGCGATGGTTTTCCTCACGTGGTACGTCGTCCTGAGGTTTATAGTGGTAGTTGATGATATTCATGATGCTCCTTAATACATATTACATGCACTGAATAACTGTCCATGATGTCGTACAGGACATACTACATCACTGCCTGCGTGCTTCTGTACGATTATCTCAATTCCAATACACACACTCTCATCTCTTTTACCTCTAGTTAAAGCAACACGGCGAAGCTTCGTCCACTAGAAGAACACCGATCGGGGCACAGGCCTGCATCACAGCGCCTTTCTTTGCATCATTCCGATCATCCTCAGAAGCGACGCACGTCTTCTGACTATAAACAACGTCAGTTCTATCCCACCTAGATTTGGGCCCTGCAACACTTACGAGTCTGCGAGAACAACCTCCTCTGGCGGTGGCGAAGCGGCGTGAGATGCATGAGGAGGTTGGTACAACGTGTCCATCTCTAGAATCGCTGCCCGGATCTCTGGGATCGACAAACGCATCATAGGGATAGGATGCAAGATCTGACGGAGTAGGTCACTCAGAGACTCCGAGATCGGGGACGTGTGGAGAAAATAATATTTCTTGAGGAGGAATGCCATGTACTTCTTATCTGACGGACGAGCAATTTCCCATGGATAACGGCAGGTCACCATGTTGAAGAGAATCACGCCGAGCGACCAGACGTCCGCTCCGTCGGCGTTATAGACGATTCCTTCCTCACTGCAGCACTCTCGGGGCAGGTCAGATCCGTTAGTGTGTATGCTACGACGGGTGACTGACCTGGACTCATATAGAGGGTTGTACCGCATCGATAGTCATGACAGAGACGGCGGTTGGTAGACAATCCGAAATCAGTGATTTCGATCTTCATTCCATTCGCATTGCACATAATATTTTCTGGTTTGAGATCCCGGTGGAAAACCCCCTTCTCATGGCACGCGAGTACTCCGTCTAATATTTCTACAAATGCCTTCTTGATGAGACCGTCATTCCTCCAATACACTTTCTCTTCCCAGATCGCTCTAAACATATCCATCTCGCGCAGGGGTAGGACGAGGAAGAAGAAGCGATCTTCCTCAAAGAAATCGCACAGTGTCATTACGTGCGGACACCAGACTACTGCGTCATGATTGACAATCTCTGCGATCTGCTGACTTAACCGTTCGGTAGAGCAACTCTTTGGTATACATTTGATGGCGAAGGTGGGCGAGTCTTTCATCATAGTGTCTACAGCCCGATAGACACTCCCAGCTGCACCAGAGCCGATAATAGAGGAGAGAAGATAGCGACTGACTTGCTTGCCAGAGAAGTCGCGTCCATCCATCGTAGATTGGGGCACTGAAGGTCGATAAAATATAGAACTAAGAGTGCACGGAGAGTATAAGATGCAGCGGAAAGGC
>QFEL01004288.1:0-10070 GCA_003316195.1 Neoboletus brunneissimus
GCCTCCCCACACCCTCCCAACCCATACAGCCCCATACCATGATGTTTCCTCCACCAAACTTGATTGTATCCTGAACCTCCCTTTCAATCAACCCCTCTCCAGCCTTTTTCCATACCCACTGCCTTCCATCTGAAGCAATTCTGTTAATTTTAGTCTCATCTGACCAGATTACCCTCTTCCAGTCCTCCACAGTCCACTCCTTGTACTTCAAAGCAAAGTTCAAGCACTTTTTCCTATGCACTGCACTGAGCAATGGCTTTTTCTTCTTTACCACAGCCTTGAATGAATTCTTTCTAAGGATCCTTCTGACTGTTTCTGAGGAGACTGGAGTGGAGATGATGGTGTTGATGTGTTTGGTTGCTTGAACAGCATTAGAGGCCTTGCCAGTAGTAATTTGAGTGATGATAGACTGTTGAGAGCGAGTAGAAAGCTTTGAAGGATGTCCAGAAGCAGGAACTAATCAATTAGGAAGCATGTCCTGGAATACTCTGGATGCAGTAGATCTGCCAACACCAGCTCTAGAGGCAATTTTGCAAATAGAAAGACCATTGGAGGCCAGGGAAAGGATATTTTCCTTCTGAGCAGAGGATATGGGAAGCATGGGAGAATTGTGAACTTCTGAGAATATCCATCCTGGTTAAATAGCTTGACTATAGGTCCCATGACAAATAGCATCACCATAGCAACAATCTATTGACATTTGGTTGCTATAGAAACAGTGGAGCATCAGATTCTGATATTTCTGAAATACACTCACATAATTGTCCCAATGAGTGTTAGTTTTGAATTGCATATGTCTCCATGGTTACAAATCTAAATTACATAATTCTTTTACCAGCACTTAGCCATGAGTAACTGCTACCATTGATACACCAACAATTTGTTTATATTTGTTTATGTGTAAGAGCTATTTACTGAACAATCAAAAAGTGCAAAACATTGGGACAATTTTGTGAGTCACTGTAGTGCAAACCGAAGCTAATCCTCAAACAAGTGAGTAACCATTTGGCATAAAAGGTGTAGTAAAGTACCTGGACTGCGATGTATGCAATTGCACGCAGACTGATGGATTTCATTCCGAGTAAGGCTGCGACGTGAGAACGGGTACGACATTCATCAACCTTGTGTTGCTTCTTTGGCTGGGTACGTCCACACTTGATATCCGTCTTGAGGGCCGAGCTCGGCGATGTGAATATATGTTTGAAGGCCTTCATGCCTTTTGGTTAGAGCTGCTGCACATTAAATACTGTCGACACACCTTTAATAGAAGAAGGTTCTTGAACAGTCCCTTTCTCGGGTCTTTCAAATCATACTTTTCACCTTCATACAGAAATGCTGGCCAAGAATCGGAGGTAACTAAAAAATCGGGATGGGAATCGAGGATAACAGCACGGTGGCTAGAGTGTGATATGTCAATATGATAGGAATATAAAAGAACAAAACTGGTCACATCTCGTCCTGCCAATTGTAGTCCACTGGGCAGAGCAAACAGCCAGTTATGTTGTGATTGAAGCCACGTCCATGTTTCGCGCCAAGTTCAAAACCCGATGCAGCATTAGGGTAAGCTTCCATAAGCCGGTGGATCACGATTGGCTTTAGACTTGCTGTTACGATCCATTCCTACAGCCTACCTTTTTCTTCTCGCACTCGTCCCCATTTTACCTATGCTTCTTACCTCTCGAGATTGTCAGTCATGGTCGGTCACACTTCTTTTCATTTAAACTTTAAAACCACACAGCCTAGCCCGGGTTCTTTTCGAACCCTTCCCCTCCGCCCCGGGCAGTGCCCCCTTTCATCTCCGCTCTTCATTTCCGACTATTACCTCCATTCCATCCCGTTCTGTGCCCTTGCTGTAGTACCCCCGCTCGGACACCATGCGCACCTCTTTCCCCTCTACCCTATACCTACTATATCTGACTCGGTCCGTGCGCAGTAGGGTACCCTGTTTAAACGACTAGCTCGCACCTTTGTACAGTAGCTTAGCTTCCCAAAATCTACTCTCGATAAGCTCACCTTTGTGCAACCGACCCTTCGCCTGTCACTGGACTGGCTAGGATCTCTGCCCCCTTCGTACTCGACAACAAGGCCTCAGACCTGAGTCGACCAAAGCCTTGGACTCTAGATCCTCGCCCTTACCCGCACCCTCGAACCTTTGTACCTCCGTGCCCTCGGGCTTGAGCTATCACCTTCGGGTCTACGGTCGCCCACATCTGGTCGAACCGTAACACTTGCGGCGTCGTCACCGCGGGCAGAATCTGCACCTCGATTGAGCTAACATGGTAACATCTTTCAATTATTTGGAATAGTGAACGTGTGCATAGTAACGTACCTCTTTGAAGACGTCCTTGAGTGAAAGGATGCTCCCATTCGAAGAAAACACCTTCGCTAACGAAGGTTGCCAGTACAGAAGTTGCTGGTAAGTGCTGTACAGGCGGTCCGATCTTATGCAACAGGGCCCAACTGAGAACCGCGAGATATATAGAACGTTGTGACTTACTCTTCGGTATATTGGGCTTCCGGATCATCCATACAAGCACGCCGGTCGGCTTCGCTGACAAGATCCTCAACCCGGTCAGTCAGAGACACAAGTCGTCGGATACAGCGCCTGGCAATGAGAAGTGACTTGCTATCGCTGTAAAGCAGAAAATTTTATTAGTATCCAATTGAAAGCGATCACTACACTCACGCTTTGCTCTGTTTGTGAATATTACGGATCTGCTCGACCTCCTGCTCGAGTTCTGAAATACGTCGTTTGCAAGCAATGACAATGTCAGGTGCGGTGTCTCCAGATGGAGGGGATGGCCCAGATGGTGATGGAGATACCTCCTGGCAGGACCCAGTAGCAGGAGGCATGGATGAGAGGTGCTGAGGACCCACCAGCAGGGAATGAATATCGATTTATCTGAAGGACTACTCAGGCTGAAGGTTGGATTTGGTACCTGCCAAATAAATTACGTATCATGTCGTTTTGTAGTTTTTTGGATCGGTGGACGGGGAACTTGACCATAACGCTGCAACCTGCTAATGGGCCCGACGAAATCAGAAGATTTTGACATAACCTGATAGACGCATATGGAATGACTCCAGAATCCGACCCCTCAGACAGCAAGAACTCAGCATTGCCAGCAGATCAATCGATCAGTCACCACTTACATAGATCAAGCTCCCAGAGTGCCTAGGTTCTTGAACCTACTGTTGTATGGGTATGATCCTATGATCCGGAGCTCGCTAATCACGCGCAAATGAAGTGAATTGACAGGAGTCATTGGGAGTTTTCGGATTTGGTGGGCTATGGTGTCGATGACCCCTTCAATCCCATCAGAAGCGCCACTCCCTTATGTCCCCAGACTGTGACAACTGTGGGCAACCCAGTGACAAGCAGCGTCCCGCCTCCCTGATTGTAAGCTCTACCAAGTTGAATGCAAAGTCCCAGGATGTCTCCAACTTGAAGACCTCCAAGCTCTGGCGTTACCGCTCCCATTCAAGTTCACGATCATCCTCATACAATGATAGCGCAGCTGAGATACTTCTCGGATTGTTTCAAGAGGGTGCTGCGGAAGAGGCTGGGTTGGAGAATTATATCAATGAGGAAGATCCTACTATACGTGAATGGCACATCCGCACCGAAGCACAAAACCCCAACTCCCAGATTAGCAAGATGCTTGCGACACCGGAACTATGGAATAATAACACAGACGACACAGAGAAGGTATGTTGTAGATATTTGTATTGCATTCTCAGTCAGTGACCACTGTAAATGTAGTGTGGTTCGAGTGAGCAGCCTTGCAAGCGACCGCGATCATCTATGGAATCTCTAGGAGAGGTATGGCAGGCGATTGTTGAGACCCGAAGCAAACGAGCGAAAGGCAGAGAAGACCAGGAGTTGGTGGGTTATGAGTTATTGATCATGCATCATCCTTAACTTATTCTGATTTGATAGTGATTATCAGACCGTTGGCAGGACTCTGGGGTGATGTGCACTGAATGGTGCATATGGACGGGATGCTTTGTGACTGAATTAGTGTATGTACATGTATTCTAAGTCAGTTTGAGACGGTATGAAGATATGCTATGAGTACCAAGTGTTGAACGTTGGGATCCGAGAGTAGTCTACCTTGTAACATGTGATATCGGGCTCAATATCCAATTGACGCACAAGAAGTACATAGTACATGACAAGACTTATCCTACTGGTATGTGATCGATGGCTAATCCCAAATTCAAGTTAGACTTGCCACACGACTTCACTTGTATAATCTACACAACGATACTTGTTAAGACTGCCCATAGTACTGTAGTTAACTTGTTGGATTCCCTCTACGAATTGCATCCAGGATTTCAGACAAAAGTTCCGTCTGCCTCTCAAGTGCAACTTTCAGATCCCGTTGTGAGTCCATTATCACCTTTTCCAAGCTATCCATATGAGCTGAAACTTGTAGACCTGCACTGAAATTAAAAGGATCTTGAAGATGGCGTCGTTTAGGAGCACATAGCAGCTGAACTGGCACGGAGGTGGCTCTGCTTGGTGTATTGGTCAACATACCTCCAAAACAGCGTGTCGGAGGAGTCTGGTAGTAATACTTGTCAGACAATGTTACTACAGTCAATTTGTTTGGAAACTTACCTGAGGTAAACTATTTCCATGATTTGAGTCCAACCGCTTTCTTTTTAATCCCAGGCGATCCAGTCCAACATCGTACCCATTGGAAAATGTGACATTTGCAGTGTCATCATGATCAACGTCACGAGGTAAGTCCTATGATTAAAAGTGTAAGCGTGGGGCAAGGTCAGTGATCGAATCTGGATATTGGGGTGATTCACGACGTACGACATCGCCAGAGGGAGGTGGACTGGGTAAGGGTGAAGTCGCGACCACTGGCTGACCAATCTGGCTATAGATATACCTACTGTTGTCGTCAAGAGGAGCACCTTGTCCTACTCCTCCCCATCTGGGCTGACCCCATTCATCGCACGATGCATCAGACATCGTATCATAAGGTGGAGAGGAAGTGGGTTTGCGATCAGAACCATAGTTTGGTTTGTACCGTTTAGACATGACAGAGAAGAGGTCAGATACTAACTCGGACTTGAAATCAAAAGACTGCTATGTATGCACTTACTCAGATCATCACAACCTTCTCCAGGCTCGGCACTGTTCTGATTTTCGCCGCGTCATTCCCCACCTTCCCTGATTTCATACATTTATGTTATGGGGTCACAAGGTCAAAAATTTGTGTACATTACCCCAGAGGCTTGAAATCTGATTGAGTGATCCGGTGGTGTATTTGAAGATATCCCCACAATGACACAATCTTCCACGGCTCTGGAGACTGTTTATTTGTGGACCGGGAGGAACTTAGGGACGACCAGCAGGATGGCGCTGTGGCGAAAAACTTGTATCGAGCTGAGCAACATTGTTATTGTGCTCCTTTGTCATGAGTGATCTGTAGAGGTCTTTAGTAGCCAGGCCCATGGTAGAATCAAATGAAAGTGGGATATGAAGTGGACCAGCTTGGGAGGCGCCATGCTTACATGATACAGCTTCAAGTTTACCTGTGTTGACGCCGAGTCGGGGACGCCCGTACATACAAAGTGTACACTACCATTTTTGGACAGAATCTTGACTCCGACTGGCGACCCCTAGCTTCTCAGCTCCCGCCCATGACCAATCCGCTGATGACGGGCTCTTGACTGGGGATTTCTGTGGAGATCGCACGCACGCGACAGGGGAAATCTCATCTTGGTCTCTCCACCTTCATTTCCAATTCCCGAGCAACACAGGGTCAACGGAGATCCTTCAAATATATTTGTTTATGCCGTGGTTGGTGAAGCATTCAAGTCGACCCCGAGCTCCGCACCACCACTACATACAAAAAAATTATCAATCTGCTTGGATATCCCAACTTGTGATTTTGACCGCTAAGTTCCAGAGTTGTGTATATCCCCATTCAACTCATCCTTTTGTTTCTATCATAAAGGGATACATACATTGTCTCGTAAGACAAGGAAAGGCTGACGGTGATCAGCTCAGAGTATCGAATTTTTCCAAGGTGAGTTGTTATGCTACGACTTATCCTGGTGGTCACCGACCGTCCTTAAAGGCTCATTCATCCCAACTTGAAGACTCCCTAATCCATCCAAAATGCCCAAACACAGACCCTCTCCTGACCCACTCCCCACTCTTACTGGCTTGAGGCAGCGTATTGCTGTGCTCGAAGACAAGGTTGCTAATGGAATGGAAAAGATGCTGTAAGTTAATTCATTAAACCCAAACATCAGTTTGACATTCAATATCCCATAGCGATCAGTCTTATCTTCGTGAAGGTCAAGTTATTCGCAGGCTTGTGAGCCTTGCAGATCCCATCACCGACTTAATCGCAGAATATGACCGGCGAGTCATTCGAGCAGAAGATAACGAAGAAGTTGCCCTTGTGGCCCCATCTGATGCGGCGTAAGTGCCATATGTTCCTACGTGGTAATCTACTAATCTATTTACAGCGAGGATTACATCTTCCGCTCTTACAAGGAACTCGTCCAGTGGTGCCCATCAGTGGGAGAGCTGGTGAGGATTGCGCACCCAGCCAGAGGGCGCAAGAAGGCTATGGCATGGCAAAATGTGAGTCCTTTTAAAAAAGATGTTTTCCGGTCCTCACCTGCTTTCAGTTACAGAAAGGTGCTGATCGTGCCTGAGCGAATGACACAAATACCCTGAAATCATCGGTCGCTATTTGGCTGAATGAACAAAGGCCACACCCTGTCCCACTTTTTTCTGTTGCAGAGAGACGAGGAAGAGGATTCGACCATGAAGTGACCGGCCAGCTCCTTTCTCCGGTTGACTATAATTGGTCTAACCAAGTGTATGCTCATTTCCACGTGCTGTTAGCCACAATCGCTGATCTTGAACTTTTTTAGTGTTCGTCATGCAATCCAGGATCACCACCCACGCTACGTTGTCACCGCACACATGTGGCCAAGGTTTTTGTACCGAAAAGGCCATTATGATCGAGCACACCCATCCAAAGGTCTATTCAAGGGAGAGCTTCTTGTGCAGGTATGTCGATCAGCTGTAGATATACCGCGACTACTATGGTACTTATGGACCGTTTCAGGCATTTCGCTGCATCTTCACATCCCCTAGCTCTGCTTATGAGGATCCGACAGCCAGTTCAGATAGTGATGACGAACAGCCCCGCCCGAGCAGGGCCGATTACAGAGTCCATACTCGGTGCAATGTTGCAACGCTCTCAAATATGCAGATGGTTCAGCCACGCGCAATTGCATATATTGCTGTGCAGGTACACCGCCAGTTGCACTATAGGTTGATGAAATCTCACAGTGGAGCTATAGCTTCGTTTCGCATTGTCTAATCGCACATCCTGGAATCTCAAAGACGACAATTTCAACTACAAAGTTTTCTACAACAATATTGTCGACTGGTTTGAGCGTCCTCGATCGGAAGCCAAGGCTAGAGAGATTAACGATCTCTTGAGCTGGTGGAACGCGTGAGCCCTGCCATTAATCTAAACATTACTGGTATTTATTTCCATTTAGTGCAATATTTGATGCTCGTCGTCCCCCTTCCCCTCAACCTCAAGAGCCAATAGGGAGTCTTTCTGTCGCAATGTCTATGGAGTAAGCACAAACAGAACACTCCTCTGCACTACTATTTCCTCGTTCGTGTACTTCTATCGCCATTCCCAGGTGGTCAACTTTCCAACATTGTCGTATGTACCTGTCATGTGCATTGCACGTGTTGTAGGTTCTGGTCGTCTGCTCGAGTTAGTGTTTGTACCACATATGTGTGTGTGTGAAGCTAGTCAATATAAATATAGTTGAACACGAGTGCATGCAAACCGTACAAATGAGGCAAGCCGTTTATCGGCAGCCTGCCAGAATACCTGCCTCTTTTAGATGAGCTGGTCACCAGACTACTCAATCATCGGTATCCAGGCAATAACTCCACGAGGTTTCTTGTTGTCATCATTGACGATCAATACTGTTTCCTTGGTTCTCTGTCTACCAATGCATCCTGCCATTGAACCGGGCTATAATCCTCATCGAATGCCACATCACTCATCGATCCTGGGTGACCATGAGAAAGCGGGCGGGACTTGAAGCTTGAAGCTTGAGGTAGGGAACGTGAGCGTCAATTATTGACTAGAACCCTCCAGCATTCTTTTAGAGTTCCCTGCCCCCTCATCGATGGGATTATTCGAATGCGGGGAGCCTTGTAATTGTTACAACTCGTCCTAGCCCCTATCCTTTTTCGGTCTAACCCCCTGTCTCACACTTGTGAGAACCGCCTGTACACCTGTACCCCGCTCCTCGTCCTTGTCCCTCCTTGCCTAGGGAGGCTGTCACTGTCTCCAACGTGACCCCCTTGCTTGGTCTAATGACTCGATACCACTCGGACTCTTCGTCATCCCCCCCTCGTCCCCACTCCGAGTTACCTCCTCCGTCCTACTCTCCGCCGTAGATCCATTCCCGTGCCTACCCAGGAACGCCCTAATCCCTGTCACCTCGGACCTTCACCGGTCATATCTGGGGATCTTCCCCATCACCGTCATTTGTCCTCGCATCTGCCCAGGATCTCCCCCTGGTGCCCTCGTATGCTTTCTCCTTGTCCTTATTCACCCTGACACTCTTCATTTACCTTACCACCGGTGCCATCTGCACACCCTTGCCCTAGTCATGCGTTTACCAACGTCATGCTGTAGTATTCCCCTTTGCCCCCACTTACGTGGCCTTTACCTTGGACTTTTCACACCTATCACCTTAGCTTGTGTGCCCTTCTGACGCCCTCGCCCTTTGCCCATGCCCTTGGCCCATATTCGGGCTCCTCTTCATTCGTTATCCTTATATACAGGACAATCCTAGCCAGTCATACCCTAGCTTCAGCTTACCGGTTCTTCCCCTGGACTTGTACCTTGTCCATGTTACGTTCCAACCGGGTAAGCTGGAGACGTAGACCTGGGAGCTTCTTCTAGTCGAGGAAGTCCTGACGGGGGCGCCAGACAACAGTAGAAGAAGATCAAAGCAGTGACATTGGGCATAGGTGCAAAGTACAGGTGCTACAATGCGAGGTGGATACCCAGGTAAGGTCAAGATAGGGAATAAGTGTACTAGGTGTCCGGTATATAAGTATACGAGTCAAGAGGAGTTCGAATGTGGTCTAAGAGTATGGGCAAAGGGCAGGGCCGTCAAAAGGACGCGCAAGCTAAAGTGCCAAGTGTGAAATAAGCGAGGGTGGGGGCCGCGTAAGCGGGGCAAAGGGAGAACTACAGCATGACGTCGGTCAGACGCATGACTAGGGCGAAGGGGTGTGCCGATAGCACCAATGGTAAGGTAAATGAAGAATGTCAAGGTGAATAAGAACAAGGAAGAGCGTACGAGGGCACCAGGGGAGATCCTGGGCAGATACATAGATAAACGATGGTGATGGGGAAGATCCCCAGATGTGACCGGTGAAGGTCCACGGTGACGGGAGAGTAGGGCGTTCCTGGATAGGCACGGGAACGGGTCTATGGCGGAGAGAGGGACGGAGGAGGTAACTCGGAGTGGGGCGAGGACGGAAGACGAAGGGTCCGAGTGAAGTCTAGTCAAGAGACCAAGCAAGGGGTTCACGTTAGGAACGGTGACGGCCTCCCTAGGCGAGGAGGGTCGAGGACTAGGGGCGGGGTACGGGTGTGTGGTCGGTTCTCACAGGTGTGAGACAGGGGCGAAGCCGAAAAAGGGATAGGGGCTAGGACGAGTTGTAACAGTCCATACCGGCTATACCCCTTGTATTCGCGTACCCCGCCTATGCAACACCTTTGATTGCCTTCTTCCGTCGTCTGGCGCCCCCGTCAGGACCTCCTTGATAAGAAGTCGCTTACCGGTCTACATCTCGGACCTACCCAGGTTCGAACGTAACACTCCTGGTCGAACCGTAACAAAAGCTAAGCTCTCTCCATTGCGGTTACTATCATCGTAAACCGCCCACCATTTCCCATCCCTCTGAACTCTACGGGTGGCGTGCCACCTATTCAGACTCCCCATACGACACTGAAGAAAACCCTCCCTCTGAGGAA
>QFEL01004289.1:0-16876 GCA_003316195.1 Neoboletus brunneissimus
CTCTCAGCATATACATGTCCCATCTGTTTCTCCCCCCCGACCAACGCAACCCTGACTCCGTGTGGACATATATGTTGTGGCCAGTGTCTCTTCACAGCGGTCAAGTCGACCATCAGAAGAAATATGGTCGTTGCGATGGAAAGGGCACCTGCAGCCAGGTGAGCGCCTCGCTCTACCACCGTTCGATGTCTCGTTGATCCGCTCCCATGTCGCTTGACTTATTCCCTCGTGACACAGATGTCCGGTGTGTCGTGCAGAGATACCCGGGTGGGACGGACGCGGGGGTGGTGTGATCGGGCTCAAGATGCAGGTGTTGTATTCGCTGTGACGGAGAATGTTTGTACATGTTAGGATCCCAAGTCTCTGCCTTCCTCATTTGGCCCTGCAGTCATGTGAATGTTTCCATGTTTCATAGACCCGGTTGGACCGGCCCCAGGCGAGAACCAGCGGCTGCTCTGCGATTGCACTCTCGAACTCTGCACACACCGCCATGTCCGTCCAGTCCAAGCCTGCAGCGCCGTCTCAGCAGTTGACGCCGTTCGGAGCAGCCTTGGCCGGTGCTCTTGGCGCCTGCTTCAGCAACGCGTGGGTACTCCACTTACCCCGGACGCTCTCACAGGATACTGACACACCCGGCGCTACAGCGTGGTATATCCACTAGATGTGTACGTAGAGGCACCGTACACTCGATACCAAACAGAACTGATCTCGTATCCACAGCGCAAAGACACGGATACAAGCCACGTCGCCGACTGCCAAGGGAAAACGCAAAGATGAATTCACGATGTTATCCGTCCTGCTGGACATTCTCAAGCACGAAGGCATCTCGGGGTGGTACCGTGGTTTCGCAGCGACGATGCTCAACACCTTCTCCATGCGTGCGTCCTCTCCTACTACCCATCCGAGCCCAGTCTGATTCTCGACCCGCCCGTCCGTAGAATACGCGTATTTTTTCTTCTACTCCTTCCTCCGCACTTCCTACATCAAACGTCTCGCCGCGAGGGCCCCCGCAGGTTCTAAAACACCCGTGCTATCTACCGCTGCGGAGCTGTCCCTCGGCGCTACAGCCGGTGCCCTCTCCCAAATTTTCACCATCCCCGTCTCCGTCATCGCAACCCGACAACAAATCGGTCACTCATCACGCGCTCAACAAGCGAGCGAGAGCTCCGATCCTCGTGACGACGACGATCATGACGATTCGTTCTTGGGCGTTGCGCGAGAGATCATCCGCGAGGAAGGCGTGACGGGCTTATGGTTAGGTATCAAACCAGGCATGGTACTTACTGTCAATCCCGCAATCACCTATGGCGTGTACGAGCGGCTGAAGAGCATCCTCCTCCTCGCGAGGGCCACAGCCGGGGTAGCTGAGAAACTCACCCCGGGAATGACATTCTTGCTTGGCGCATTCAGCAAGATGCTTGCCACCATTGTGAGCTTCCCCTCGGCCCCGCGATCTCGAGTTGACACCAGGACAGGTTACGTATCCTTATATCATGGCCAAAGTACGTATTCAAGCGCGCACGTCGGAGCATGACACGGAGGTAGAAAGCGGCCTGCCTCACGCCGCGTGCCCACCCGCCAAACTGAAACAGACCGGGGCAGTCGGACTGTTGATCCGCGTACTCCAGACGGAAGGTTTTGTCGGCTGGTATCAGGTATCGAGGATCAACCTCATTCTAAAACCGTGTCGTTCACACTTCTGTCCACAGGGGGTGTCGGCACAGATCGTCAAAGCAGTGCTTTCGCAAGCGCTGTTGTTTGTATCCAAGGAACAGTTTGAACGGTGGGCTTTGACCCTGATGATCTTGTTTTCCAAGTTAAGCGCTGCTTCATGACGAGGTAGACATGGGGGGGAGATACGGCATGGTTGGCAACGCCCGACGGACCTACCGTAGATTTAGTCTGCTGCGCGTGATTCAGTGGCTATCTTACAGGATATAGACGAGACAAGGAGAATGTTTTTGTTGCCACAGGAACTGTGGTGTTGTCAGCGCCCCGGTCGTTCAAAGGTTGCACAGACAATGTCGTCCGACCCTTTGTCGACGTTCTTTGAAAGCCGCACCAAACTCCGGATCGAGACGACATCTCGGAATATGACGCTTGTCCCGGAACCTGGAGCCATGTGTTTTTGTGTCCCTGATCATGTCTCGATCACCACAATGTGTGTCACTCTGCCACCTAGACGTCCAGTTTCCAAGTTTCCAAAAAAAAGAAAATTGAACCGCCTGTCGGAACTGTGCAACCAGCTAATACAAACACCGCGTTTATATAAAGGCGAGTGCTTGTCACGACCCATTTGATCTCGCACGGAGGTGATAGCATCCGTTGCCGGCGTCCGCTCTCGAAAAAGTCACCGAGCTCCATATACAGTACATACCGTCGTTTATGAAACGACACGCGCCTATCACGCACCGCCAATCTGATCTTTCGCCTGCGCTACCACCTTGTTCGGACGAATGGAGAGGGGGTGGGGGACACGCACAGCACGCCACTGCCCCTGATTAAAATCAAAATCAAGATCAAGATCATGATGAGACTCTTGATCAGCGTGGTTAGATACCCATTCCGCGTAGAGAACATGATGTGACAGCTCATATATCGAACGCGACGAGACAAGACGATGGGGTTCGTTGGTACCCATTTCGGTCGGGTACAGCATACAGGGGGTGTATGAGTCATGAACGAAAAAAGGACAGTGTGGTATACCCGAATCAAAAGCGTGATGGTGATCATAACGCGAACGAAAGGAGCGGTGTGAGCCGAGGTAGGTATGTAACATGATCGATGAGTGATGGTGCGAACGTGCTTCAAAGGAACGTGTGTGAGCAGAGGGTATGGTCGTGCGTGTGTGGCAAGTGTGCAAGGCATGACAATGATACAAATGCGCGAATTAAATATTATGAGACAAGGGAAGTAATCGAAAAAAGTCTTGAGACAAAGTGGCGCGATGTACAACGTCCACATTTCTTTTATACCCAAAAGGAAAGAAAAACGAAACCAATAAGACACGTGAAAAAGGCGAAGCATGTGTGTGGAAAGACAAACACTGGGAATGTGAAGAGGCCCTGGGTGTGCGAGATACAATGAAATGCATGCAAACAACAGCCGTGTCTTCGTATAAATATACGTATGCCATTGTCGGCGTCGTCGTCGGATGTGGTGCGTGAATGAGATGGAGGTTGTGCTCCATACCCCTGTGTGGCAGGCGTGTCCATGTTAAGCCCCGCACGGAACGGCAACCATGTCTCGCCCTAGACCCCATATCGCAGATGTCTCATCGCCCATCATCACGTCGTCATCTTCGTGCGCGGAGACGATCCGCTCCAATTCCCTCGTCGCCGATAGGATCGCGATGGCGAGGCGCGGACCCATGCGGAGGATCTTTTCCCCCTCGGGTGAGCTACGCATCCTTTCCTTGAGCGCCACGCGGTACAGATCCGGCTCCGGTTTCGAGCGTGGAAAACTCGCTCGGGGCGGAAGTAATTTCCGCGACGGAGCGAGTGGTGATGTAGTACGAACGCGAGGTACTGCGGGCTGGGACTGTGTTTTGGGTACCACACGTGTGCCACGTTTGGGGATGGATGTTCCGGAGGGCGGGACTGGGCCAATAGTGAACTCGGCTCGCTTACGGCCGGGTTTCGTGGTTTCTCGTTGTTCTGCGTAGTGGGAACGAGTGCGGCTGAGAGGAGCGGTGCGGGGAGAGGGTGATGGTTCGGATGTCATATGGAGGAACGAGCCACCTTCCGAGTGGCTCTCGTCGTTATAGTCAGACAAGGAAAGGAATGAGTCGGTACGGCGTAGCATCGTGCGGGACGTCTTTCGGGGTAGAGGCTCGGAGAAGGACGAGGTGCGCTTGCGTGAGTTTGGGGAAGGCGAAGGGAAAGGAGGGACGACCGGACAAGAAGGCATAAGTAGCGTGGAAAGAGAGTGAGTGAGACCCGGGGACGACAAAAGGACTTGATATCCTGTGGTGGAAACAAAAGCGGTGCCTACCTGGGACAAAGGCGGAGCAGATGTGATCGGGCAAATGATGACTAATAGAAGCGATCAACCTGGAGAAGGAGATTACTTCCCACGCAGTCCAGCCTCGAACCATTGCAGGAGACATTGAAACTCATTGAAGTGACTCGCCAATGATGATCCGATATGAATTGAAAATGAACCGGTCAAGTCATCGCTCGAAGTGCTGTTCACGACGAGCTTCAACTCGAAGCGAACCGTGTCGTGACCAGAACTGTGGCGTTCCTACCCGACTTGTCGTTTCCCTGTCGGGAGAAATGGAACAACAAAGACACCGACTTAGAAGCAGGGAGACTTACACCGTGCCTCCACATTATGGAAAAAATGACGACATCGCAGCAAAGCCAAAGCAGCATCATTGAACCACAAGTCGTGTGGTCAATGAGGTCGCTGAAATGAACACAGCTTCCGGAGTTATTACGCAAACTTTCATTTGTTACTTTGTGTCCTCAAAGTCGAGTGGAGACAGAAAGCGCGCACCTGCGTGGATCACGGAATTCCACAAGGTCAACGGCGGAAAACATTTGCGCTCGAACGGGCCGCCACCATCAGAGATGCAGTAATCGGAGAGAACCAACAGACCAAGGTTGGCTTTTTGTGTCACATTCCCATAAAGGGGTTGTCACATGACTGGGACGATACGAGATATTCAGTTGGTATCGCGTCCCTTATCGCGGCACTACCGAGGAGGCTTCGACCGCTTCGTTCAAACCAGAACATTGAATCTACCCCACACGGATGTATATCTTACCGAAAGAGCACGACAAGCTCTTACTCCACCAGGTACTTCTATTTGTCGAGTAGAAGCTTGCGGAGTACACCATCATACATGCTTTGACTTTGAAAGGCAGGTACCCTTGCCCAGAAGCGACTCGCGCGGGGGTTGCAGTTGAACCTCAATGAATCCATCGCGCTCATCGCTTCGCAACTCCAAGAACGTATCCGCGATGGTCAGCATTCCGTTGCCGAATTAATGCACTACGGCAGGACCCTCTTGGGCCGCAGGCACGTCCTCCCTGGCGTTGCCCTAAGACTGCATGATGTCCAAGTAGAAGGAACCTTTGCGGACGGGTCAGTGTTTAGCGACGTGGTTTAATCCTGGACTGACCACACCGTGGATGCTGGTATTTCAGCGTCTTCCTAGTGACCGTACACGATCCTATCTGCACTGATGACGGCGACCTTCAGGCCGCGCTTTATGGATCGTTCCTACCCGTCCCCCTCAACGACACGTTCCCAGCCTCAGATCCTACACTGAACCACCGCGGGAGTCTCCCAGGTGCAATCATTGCAAAGAAAGACCGCATCGTGATCAACCGTGATCGCGAAAGAATCAGGATCAAAGTCACAAACAACGGTGACCGTCCCATCCAGGTAATGCTACGAGTCGACATGTCCCATCGAGATGCTCATCGACATAGGTTGGCTCACACTACCCCTTTGTCGAGACGAACACGGCGCTGGTGTTCGATCGAATAAAGGCCATTGGGAAACGCCTCGATATACCCGCCGGAACGGCCGTGCGATTTGAGCCTGGTGATATAAAGACCGTCGTTCTCTGTTCTATCGGAGGGAACAGAGTGGTCAAAGGAGGTAATAGGCTCACCGATTTTGTCACCTCCAAACTGGCAGAGGGCATCTCCGACGACATCCTCCGAAGCTTTGGTCATCTTCCCGAGTTAGATGTTCTCCCACGGGTTACGAACACGGAAATAAGTCGCGAGGAGTACATGTCTATGTATGGTCCCACTGTTGGGGATCGCATCCGTCTCGGGGACACGAGTCTTTGGATCCAGATCGAACGGGACTCGGTAAGCCAGGTCGTTGTCCTGGTTCGTCTAACCGTATTAAGTTTGCGTAGGCCGTGTATGGCGACGAAGTCAAATTTGGTGGTGGTAAGTCGCGGGGCAGATAGTTTTACAAAGTTGCTTCTCATCCTGGATCCAGGCAAGACCGTTCGGGATGGTATGGGCCAAGCTTCTGGACGGAGCTCTGACGAGGCACTCGACCTTGTCATCACAAATGCCGTGATTGTCGACTATACCAGTATATACAAGGTAACGTGGCGCTTCTGTGGTTTTAACCACCCCCTGACAGGGTCGTAGGCGGATATCGGTGTTAAACGTGGCATTATCGTAGGCATTGGCAAAGCCGGAAACCCCGACATGATGGACTCGGTCGATCCAAATTTGGTCGTTGGCTCGTCGACCGAAGTCATCGCCGGGGAGAAACTAATTGTCACGGCTGGAACCGTTGATGTGCATGTTCATTACATCTGTCCACAACAAGTTACCGAAGCCCTCGCTGTCGGTACGACGACGATGATCGGAGGTGGCACCGGTCCCTGCGCTGGCACAAGTGCAACTACGTGTACACCTAGCCCCTTCTATATGAGGGCCATGCTAGCCGCAACGGATGGTCTCCCCATGAATTTTGCGTTCACAGGAAAGGGAAATGATTCCGGTCGTCCGGCACTTGAGGAGATCGTCGAAGCAGGTGCCGCGGGATTAAAACTCCATGAGGACTGGGGCTCCACACCAGCTGCGATTTCCAACTGTCTAGATGTCGCGGATGATTATGACGTCCAGGTTGCCATTCATACTGACACTCTGAACGAGAGTGGTTTTGTTGAGAGTATGTTTGTCCCAGACGAGTGTTTCGCGGCGGTACTCACCTTCTCTAGACACGATCAAGGCCTTTGGTAGCCGTACAATCCATACGTACCACACTGAGGGTGCTGGTATGTGTCCTCCGACACCGTGTGCCCCGATGTGTTGATGTTTCATTAGGCGGTGGGCATGCTCCTGATATCATTGTCGTCTGCGGACTCGACAATGTTCTTCCATCGTCCACGACCCCTACTCGTCCTTACGCTATAAATACCCTCGACGAGCATCTCGACGTGAGCTGAAATCACTCACAACCGTCTCGTGTACAATGTGCTGACCACTCCATCAAAAGATGCTCATGGTCTGTCACCACCTTGACAGATCTATCGTCGAAGATCTCCGCTTTGCAGAATCTCGGATCCGGGCAGAGACTGTCGCCGCCGAGGACGTCCTCCATGATACAGGCGCGATTTCTATGATAAGTTCTGACTCACAGGCAATGGGACGGGTTGGCGAGGTTTCGGCGAGGACATGGCGAACTGCGAGCAAACTCAGGTCATTGCGGGGTCCCCTCACCGAGCTCGGTGATACCGACGAATGTGACAATGGTCGCGTAAAGCGCTATATCGCGAAATACACCATCAATCCGTGCGTGTATTGGTGTTGGTCGTTTGTGCACGTGGCATTTCCTGACCGTGATGTTCTTGAACTGACTGTAGTGCGATCACGCATGGGATCGACGCCCACGTCGGGTCTGTCGAAGTGGGAAAACTCGCAGACCTCGTCTTATGGAAACCCGAGCACTTTGGCGCGAATCCGGAGATGGTGCTCAAGTCGGGCGTTATCGTATGGGCCCAGGTACGTTCCCGCATTCTTCCTTGGTCCCGTTTGGACACCCGATCCCCGTAGACTGACGTTCCGTTTTCCGTTTTCCTCTTCCCCCCCCCTTCACATGACGCGTGTGGGTAGATGGGTGATGCGAACGGGTCCATACCGACTGTACAACCGACCTATGGCCGCCCGATGTGGGGCTCCTTCCCTGCATCCGCCGCCCTGAACTCGATCGCCTTCGTCTCACAGGCATCCATCCAAAATGGCACCATCGCATCCTACCACCTCAGCAAACGCGTCGAGCCCGTCGTCGGATGTCGCCGCGTGACGAAACGGGACATGAAGTGGAACGACGCGTTGCCGAAGATGGCCGTCGACCCGGAGAGTTACGAGGTACACGCCGACGGGGTGTTGGTGGATATTGAACCTGCAAAGAGCGTGCCTCTCGGGCGGGAATATAATTTATTTTGAGCTGGCAAGGAATGGGGGGTTTGTGCTTGCGTTATGATACTTACTCGGGGAAAGCCTTTCAGGCGGATTGACTCGTCATGGAAACCAGCAGAATGACACACATGTACTTGTACTGACCCAAAATCTAGTCTCCCCAAACCAGACCCAAAACTTTGAGATCAGAAGACAGTCGTTCTGTTCCTACGAAGATTTGACTTGGGTTGCCGCGTCTGAAAACACTGGGCCTTTGCCTGTATGGTTTGGGGTAATCTGACATTACTTCCTCCCCGGACGGCATGTCGGGTTCGTTGATCCTGGGGAACATCTGGCTGCCTCTCAGCCCCACTTTCCCAGGCTTTTGCAACATGAGAGGATCCTCGTGGCGCTCCACAAGCATTGCAGACAGACTAAGACAAGCCTAGTCACGACAAGTTCCGGAAAACACTCCACGTACGTCAAACCTGAATTTCAGATCGTCCCCACAGGGAAAAGACACTTTTCCTCGTCTACCCCGTCCGTGATCTCCCATTAAAAGGAACGGGACGGGTCGCGTTGCGCAAACTTGTCACAGGATGGACGTTTGGTCCGAGGTGCTGTGCCCCGCCACGCCGTGTGTGTGAGCTAGACCTGACGGGATGTCATACACACACCCGTTCTATTGGGTTCCCCGGCATCGACAGTGGACTTGTGCTCGAGAAAGGGGTCTTCGCATTTCGGGTCACTCTTTGGTCCTATCCTATAACCCCATATGCAAGCGTCTTAATTCGTTGAGAGGTCTTCTCACTCGCTTGCTAGGCATATCGTGATGGCAGTGTTGGAGGAGTGAGATGAGGAGATGATAGAGGGGGAGTAAAAGGGCACTGGCACGAGTCTAATCGCTAGTGATTGGTGTCATTGAAGAGCGAATTGTGGCTGTGTGATCGTAGTTTTCGCCCGGTGCACTTGTTAACAAGGTTTCGGTCATATATCAAGCAGACAAAAGCTATGGAGAAAGCATCGGATTCTATGCAGTACATTACAATTTAGTAACACCAAATGATATGAAAGCATAAAATAGTCCACGTGAAAGCAAAGAAAAGAAAAACGAGAGAAAGAAATCCAAACGATGGAATATATCGATACAGGTTTGTTCCCACCCTCCTTCGTTCAATAAACACTCACGTCGCGAAACAGCGTCGCAGACTCGTTCGCGAGTACACTTTCGTCCGCAATCTCCAAGTAGTCATCACGAACCCCGTCGTCGCTCCCGTCGTCCACGGCTCGCCGATGGACAGCGGCAGCGCACGGCGCACCTATGCGAGAAAACGGTAGGGTTCCCCCACCGGTGACCGCAGCGACCTCCTCCCAAAGACTCTTCTCCTCTTCGTCCATCTCATACGCAAACACCTCTCGGATACGATCGGCAAGGACAATATGATCGTCGTCCACGATAGACGCGTTCGCCCCACGGGGAGGATACGGATGGAGCTTGTTGCGCTGGACGTGATGGGTCTGATGTTGGCGGTAGCGGAACGCCAGTAACCTTTTGCCGACGGTGTCCCGTCTACAGTCTTGGCAATGCATGCAGGTGGTATCCCAGTTGAACGACTGATAACCATCACAAACCCTGTAAAGACAGAGAAAGGCGCACGATGAGATCCAATGGCGCTATGACAGTGTCAGGGAGTGGGAGGAGGGGGAAGGCACGTACGTTCGCGCTCGCCTTGGCGGACGGTTAGAGTATCGGGGCGATGGATTATTCGATTGAGATGGCATGCGTAGCCGGTATGCCGGATCAACGGACAGATCAAATGCCGGAGTGGTGCGAAGCGGGCTCAATGGCGATACGATCTTCGGCGCATGCTTGTTCCGAACTGCATGACGCAGGAGACGCTCGAGATCTTCCTTGGACACGCTGGTATACCCGGCCTCCGCTTGCAATTGTTCCAGTGATGCCGTGCTCACCAAGTATACTTCATTTTTCCACTCTCCATCTGGTCTAGGTGAGGGTGATGAGGAACACCAAGGAGGATTAGAAAGATCATTTGTCTCTGCCATCGGAGAGTTCCGAATGTGTGTTGACGTGATGGACACGACCCGGCTCCGTTCCGCTCCTATGGGTGGCACGGCTTTTGTGTGCTCCGAAGCCCTTAAAGGCTGTGACCCGAGCGCTAGGGATAACGATACCGAACCATGAGAGAGCGGTTCCGAAATAGAGCCACTGCGCCTCAATTCAAGTCGGCGAGGGGGAAGACCCGGCGGTGTAGGACACACCAACGAGTCAGCGGTGTCGACAGGGTCATGGGCCGCCTTTGCTGGTCCAGAGTCCGATCGCCAGAGTTCCTCAGGTGGCCGGCGCACGGAGGGCATGCAGCTGGTGCGTGACCGAATGGGCTGAAGCATGTTCTCAGATTTCCACTCCGCGATCCGTGTAGACTTGGTCGTGGTCGTCGTGGGCTCTGTTTGTGAAGAATCTGGTGGGTGCCGAGTGGAAGTAAATGCAAGGAAAGTGCCACGTGTTGACCCCTTCTCGCCGGAGCTATGCAGCGACGCCTGTTGTCCTGTAAGACTGCCGTGCGACGATCTATCAGTGCCCGGAGTAGAAATGAGGGGTGGCCATGAGCAGACTGGTGTATCGGATGTGTTGCTACGTCGCATTTTGCAAGAACCGGAACCCCAGGGTTGCTCCGGGTGAAAAACCTGGAGATCGGGGAGAGAGCATGGTGTAGCGAGGGAACGATACAACGCAGAGTCGGTCGAGTGAGAACGCCGGTTGCTCCTGTTCTCTAAGCCCGATGTCGACAATGGATCTAGTTACATGCCGCAGCAGTTTCAACCATTATCTTCGCCGAGGAAGCACCGCAACTCACCCAAAGGCGCTCGTCTGAAAGGCTGCGCATCAGAACGCACATGACGACGCTTGAGCTCGAACTGTGACAACTGATCCTCCATGTGCTGTGCAAAGGATCTCTTTGAAGCGAGAGCCGGATTTTCATTCTCGATGCAGGGCTTGCCGGGAATGTTGCGCGAGGCGGTGAGAGTGGGAGATGGTGGTGGAGAGATCATGTAGAATACAAGGCAGATTCAAGGTGGAGGGATACAACTTGGAAGTGGTCGATGAGATTGAGCTGGCGACTGCCGCACAAAGTGGAGGTATAAATGTAGCGAGTGTGGGTCATTTTTGCACTGCTTGTGCCATGCGAAGCGGGGGCGTCGCCAACCGGTTCTGCCAAGTTATTCAATTTTCCGAGGAACCGCCCCGTCGACGTGGAGGTGCATTTCTGGACCTTTTTCTGGCCACACAACCACGTCCACAGCTGAGAATTGAAGCAACGAAAACGCTCAAAGAGTGCAGCTTCTCGCTGGAAACGCGGAGAAAACACAAACCCCTTCATCGCACCGAAAGGCGCAAGAAAGGACAATTGCGGCATCACCCGCTGACACATCCCAGGGCGATTGTATCGCCATTGGTTCGCCGCAACGTGAGTGATCCTATTGTGAGTAGAACGAAGATGATCACATTCAGGACATCAAGTTAAAGGATACAGCAGTACAGATGTCTTGACGACTAAAGGAGTGCTACCAAAGGATTTGTAGCGCGAGTTGTGCATCGATATTTCTGTACCATCCGCTTAAATATGGCAGTGCGGCGCAAGTGCGGTGGTTTAAAGTTCTAGATAAGTGTGCAGTTCGTCGATTAGGTGAGGGCCTTCATCGCTTGAATGCACCTCATCGGGAAATTCCATTGTGGTCGAGGCCTTGATGGCTTCCTGTGCTGCAAACGAGAGCTGATCGAGCGAATGGTGTCTGTGCAGGAGAGGAGAATCTGGCCTCTCCGGAGAAGTGGGGCTATCGGGGATGGGTGTGATGAACTGGAATTGCACACTACCCTGCGAGGCGCGCCAGTTGGGATCAATCGTGAAGTAGATCGCATTCTTATCCATGTCTTGTGGCTGAAGAACTGCCTCAGGAGTTGCTGACTCGCCAGGCGATGACACGATACGTGGGCTACTGGCTTCTACGTTGTTGGGCGCCTCTTTGGCCGGTGTAGGCATAGCAGGTTGATGTGCAACACCTCGTTCAAACTGCGCGACCTGATCACCTAGGTTTGGGGCGGACTTGGCGTACCTAAGCCTTTTCTTCAGTCGGTCCTGTGCCATCGCACGTAGCACCTCGACTGCGTTGGAAACCTTCTTTGCCTGCTGGGTCTCACAGAAGGGCCTGAAGAAACAAGGTTAAGAACGGTACTTGAAATCTGTGATAGCATTGCCTTGCGCTGAGGAATCCCCATCGCTTCCGTGTTCCCGTGGCGGAGGGAGTCGTGCTCGTTATGGATGGATCAGCTGAAGATAAGGTAGGCAGAGTGTTTTCAGGCTTAGGTATGAAAATTGGGGTCGGGATCCGACGCGGGGTGGGATTTTGACCATGTTGTCTCCTGCGATGTGCACGCTTTCAATTAAACGATCAGTCAATTGCGATGAGGGAAGCACCAGCGGGTACTTACTGCACTTAATCCGGCTCCGTTCCAGAGCTCGTGCAGCCGACCCATTTCTTCTTCTGACAGTGTGTTCTCGACTTTTACGGATGGGAGCACCCTGTTCGTGTTCGCCGATGTCGCGATCTTTGGAGAAGGTATGGGCCAGAGTCCTTCGTCTTCTACCGCAGTCCTGCTAGGACCGACGTCAACAGGGATCCCTGGAAGTTCTTTCTCTTTTCTGAGCGCGAAGGGTGGCATGGCAGGCATATGATTCTGTGGCCCTTTATGAGGGAGACAGTAAGAGGAACGAACCGGAGCTTTCAGCACGTGAAGAGCTTTATATCTATGATTGTGGGCCAAAGAGTTCCCATTGTGCACTCGTTGTCAAAGCGTGAATGGAACTGTGGACGCGTCCGCTTTGCCCACTAAAGCCATTTCGAGGCACGCGTCTATTTGACGCGCCTGTCACGTGCCATTAATCACAGCACCCGACCTTCGGGCCGAACGAGACCGCGAGTGTTTTCACGCTGTACTTGGATCGCCCCACGGGACTCGACTTCCGTGGAGCACCATCACTCGGACAGACTCATCTGTAGTCTACCGACTCCATTCTTCACCAACCCGGGTATCGGAAAACAGTCATCGTACGTGTGAAATCCCACCCGATGTGTCTTCCCGCGGTGCGACGTAATCTGTCGGTAGCCGTTGTGATTCGAGTATAGGGCGGCAAATGCGATCATAAAAGCAGCCAAAGCGAAGGACTGAACTTCTTTCCATCTCCACAAGGATCACCCTTTCCCACCATGTCCTCGCAAGCAGTAGACGAGGAGACCCCGTTGTTGCAAGCTCAAAAACAAAAGAAAGCCAGGACACCATTACCCTGGCGTCAATTTTCTATCATTCTCTTCCTTCAGCTCTCGGAGCCGCTCACCTCCCAAGTCATCGCTCCGTTTGCCCCTCAGGTTTGTCCTGGTTGTCTATCGCCTTGCACCTTCTCATACATATCGCCTTCCCTTCAAGCTGATCCGGGATATCGGTATTACGAACGGCGACGAAACTCAAGTTGGATACTATGTAGGATTGATGGTACGTTTTCATGACCTCTCCTTCCGTTCCAGGTCCTCATGTTTGTTTCTAACGTCGTAGCATTCGTTATTTTTTGCGACACAAGCACTCACTGTCTTGCACTGGAGCCGCTTATCGGATCATATCGGCCGAAAACCTGTTATCTTGACTGGTTTAATCGGCCTGTCGGTTTCAATGTATTGTTTTGGTTTGTCGAAGACCTTCTGGGGATTGGTAATGAGGTACTGTTCTTTCTTCTTGCTCGCTTTACTCAATACCTCCTGACGATATCCACATTCATTTAGTCGCTCCCTGAACGGTGCCTTAAATGGAAACATAGGCGTTATGAAAAGCATGATGGTGGAGATAACGGACTCGACTAATCTCCCGCAGGCGTACGCTTATATGCCCATAGCCTGGTCTAGTGGTGCTACTATAGGGTCAGTCTTTTTGTTATGATATCCTGCAATCTTGCTCATTCGGGTGCACACTGTGTACGCAGCCCTTACATTGGTGGTTCGTTATCGAAACCCGTTGATCGTTTTCCAGACGTTTTTGGAAATTGGGACTTCTTCAAGACGTATCCTTATTTCTTGGCGTGCGCTGTACCTGCGACATTTACCGCTCTTGCTTGGCTTGTCACGTTCCTGTTCTTGAAAGAGGTTGGTATACTATAAACTCATTTCCGTCGCTTCCTGGCTGAAAGCAGTCACCAGACTCTTCCTCGCCGCGTCCCGCTCGGTCAGCTGGTCAATGCTAAGTTTAGCAAGAGAGCTTCCGTGAAACGTACAACATCCACACCTGACTCGTTCAGCGAAACATTGGAGAGTGAGAATATAGAGGAACCTAGGAAGGAGGGTGAAACTCCACTACCACTGCGCGCACTCTTGGTTCCGCGTGTACTGATCGCAGCAGGAAACTATGCAGCGCTCTCTCTACTGGACATCGCGTTTCGAGCCGTACAACCGCTCTTCTTTGCTACACCAACAGAGCTTGGAGGGCTTGGTCTTGATCCACCGCGTATCGGCAACATTCTTTCCGTCTATGGCGTGGTGAACGGGTTGTTCCAAATATTCTTCTTTGCGGATTTGCATGACCGGTTCGGGTCCAAGGCTATTTATTCTGCCTCTGTGGTTTCAGGCATTCCCGTGATTTTTACATTTCCATTGCTCAACGCTCTCGTCCGAACCCAAGGATTTAGTTGGATGGTCTGGTCCCTAGTCGGAGTGCAACTCGCCCTCTCGATGGTATTGAATTTGGGGTATTGTGAGTTGCTATCCATTAGTCATGTGCCCGCACTACTAATCGACGCGTCTATAGCTTGCGTATTCATCTATATCGCAGCAGCCTCCCCCAATCGAGCTTCTCTCGGAGCTACGAACGGGATCGCCCAGCTGCTTGTTTCAATCATGCGTGCCATCGGACCCGCCTCAGCTACGTCCATGTTTTCGATTTCTATCAAAAACCCCGAACACGCATGGTTTGCGTACTATTATCTGCTGTTCCTCGTTTGCATTGGCATTTGTGCCTCACTGTTGCTTCCGCGCAAAGTCTGGAGTCGCTCGACGGAGTAGCATTTCACGAATCACGACCCTTTTATTTTCTTGTTTCTCATGCATGATCGCTGATACTCGATCCCTCATCTATACACAATACCAACTCAGAATTTTCCCCACATTCTTGACTAGGCAAATTTGGTTCTTGAGTAACACGTTTTCATCGTCACATATCTCGCCCTAGAAACTGCTTTACGACAAAATCTTGTATATGTGCATACATGCCGCTTTTGAACAGACAACGGATGTTTCGACCGTCGCTTTGATAGGATCAAAATCTGCTTGGTGCCGAGACCGACTGTAATTTGAACCGCATTACGTTTAATTTCGTCGTAGCGCTGGATCAATTGTTGACCGGATCAACGCTCCTTGCAAGTTGTGGCGAGAACGATATGGATTGGATCAGTACCCGGACCGTAGTATGACACATACCCCCTCGGGATGGACACGAGGGTATGCGTTGTGAGGGAGTGCCTAGCATATGTTTTGCAGAGGTTTACTGTACTGGGAATCACCAAGTCGTGATGCTGTCTCTACTGCTGCGGTAGAAAGCCTCGTAGACGGGCAGGCCACTAGATGAGTTAACCTGAGCTTATAGAATCAGGAAGGTCGCCATGTGATGGCGAATGGTAGCACACCTGCGGGCCATGCCACCTAGATGACATGGGTCCATACAGCTAACTGTACATCCTACAGCAGAAGATGAGATGACACGACCAGGACTCTCGGCATCACGAACGATCGTGACTAGCTTAACCTAGGCGAAAGCTATTGGGAATCCCATCGGCTGTATGAAGAACGTGTTCCCGGGAAAGGGTTACATTGAAGATATCTATAAGAGAAGCTAGAATTGGACTGAGCTCGTCGATGAGTGTGGTATCACCACGTAGATTCGTTCAATAACCATTCGCCGAGTTGACCTCTGTCATCCTAGTCTCCCGCTAACATATCCAAAAATGCAGTAAAAACAGGCCACTTACAACGCTGATCGACGATCTTCGGAACTGGTATAGTTGGCCCATCACATGGCAGCGCCATCGTCGCTAAAGACACCTCGAGTTCCAACGGGCGTTGCACTTACGTTCGTTGGTAGAGACGGAACGAGATGAACGACATTGCTGGTGCTCGTGTGATCGTAGTACTAGTGACAAGGTTTTCTAACTGCGCAGCCTCCTGGTGAACCGGATCATTTTGCGGTGTCACTTGAGTGGCGGCCCGAGCGGCCCGGTCGCGCTCGGGTATTGCTCAGCGCTCAACCTCAACCTCAACTTGCATGATGCATCTTTGCATCCGTGAGGTTAGTTTCGAAGCCGTGCTTCACGACCTAGAAGTACGGCTTTTACATATTATAATTATAATTTCCTAACTCATTTGCCTGTCCAGTGTCCACTCAGGCCGTCCCGAAAAGAGTCAAGTTGCGAGGACTTTAGTGTCATGGTATATGGATTGCCTCATCTAAGCTTCTCGTCATGTTACTCGTCTGGAAGAAGCGGACACGGTCGCAATGGAGTATGAATGTGGACTTTTACGAATCCTCATTGCTCAAGTTCACTCTGCCAAAATGGTGCTGTCCACTGTGCTGTCCATTGCATCACTACAGACTACAGTTGTTCCAGCGGTTCCATGGACCGCGTCAACTTTCAACTTTGCGTCTATTCCTCTTACAGTGAGGACGTCTTGCTTGTCTGCGTGGCTTTCGCAGGGAGCTGGAGTGACGGTGAACCAGGCTTCAAGTTGGTCACAGTTCGGGGCTACCGGGGTACGATCATGTATATGCCATGGCTTGCTTTCATCTGGCCTTACTGAGGTCTCGGATGGGGTGGTTACATCAGAGTTGATGGAACGACGTACACCATCCTCGGAGACCCTGTCGTCTCTGGTACCACGTC
>QFEL01004291.1:1934-17717 GCA_003316195.1 Neoboletus brunneissimus
GGGAGGGTGTTCTTCGGTGTCGTATGGAGAATCCGAGTAGGTGGCGCGCCACCCGTAGTGATCAGAGGGATGGGAAATGGTGGGCGGTTTACGGTGATAGTAACCGCGATGAAGACAGCTTAGCTTTTGTTACGGCTCGACCAGAGATGGGCGACCGTGGACCCGAAGGTAATAGCTCAAGCCTAGAAGTGCAGAGGTATGAAGGTTGGGGGACGCGGGCGAAGGCGAGGATCTGAGGTCCCAGGCCTTGGTCGACTCAGGTCTAAGGCCTTGTTGTCGAGTACGAGGGATGCAAAGGGGCTAGCCGGTCCAGTGACGAGCAAAGCCGGATCGCGCAAAGGTGAGCTTCAAGGAGTAGATTCGGGAAGCTAAGCTACAGTACAAGGACGTGAGCTAGTCGTTTAAATATGGTACCCTACTGCGCACAGACCGAGTCAGGTAAGGCAAGTATGGGGCGAAGGGGAAGAGGTGCGCATGGTGTCCGAGCGGGGGTACTACAGCAAGGGCACGGAACGGGATGGAATGGAAGTAATAGTCGGAAATGAAGAGCGGAGATGAAAAGGGGCGCTGCCCAGGGCGGAGGGGAAGGGTTAGAAGAGAACCCGGGCTAGGCTGTGTGGTTTAAGGTTTTTAAACGGAAAGAAGCGTGATCGACTACGGCCGACGGTTACGTGAGAAGTAAGAGGCATAGGCGAGACTAAGACGAGCGGGAAAGAAGAGGAAAAAGGTAGATGTAGGGGAAAATCGTAACAGGACCCTGATCAGATAGATGATCTCATTAGAAGAATCTTGGACCTCAATTTGGAACGAGAAAAAGACAATGTTACCAGAAGAGTCAAAGACCTCAGAATGTGGGATGGAGACAGGAAGACCTTCCGTCTTTGGTGGGTTAAAGTTCAGCTGTGGGTAGAAGCACAAGAATGGAAGTTGGACAAGCTTCGTGCCATAGCAGTTCTTTCCTGTCTAGAGGACAAGGCAGCAAGTTTCGCACAACTATCTCTCAAAATGTTCCTGGAGAATGAGAACAGGTAGGAAATAGACCCTGCCACCCTGTTACCAAAAGGATGATTAGGAGACAAAGCCTGGCCAAAGTGGAATGATGTCCAGGAAAGCATTAAAGCCTATTTCCGGATTGATGTCCTAGAGCACGAGTCCCTGAAAAGGCTCGAGATGCTCAAACAGAATGGGAAATCTATAGACCTGTTCCTCCAAGAATACGAAATCTTGGTAAAGGAGGCAAACATCAACAATCACCATTCTGTTAGTCTACTGAAGAAGGCAGTAGACTTCCAAATCTACCAACAGCAAGAGTTGAATGGCTCTTTCACAATGTTCCATGATCTCTTGGAACAATACAGAAAAGTCAGTCATGCCTTTGAACAGATGGCTATAGAACGAGGTCCCCCAACTTGTTCCTTTTTCCCATGTCCTCCTCCGTGGCCACAAGGCCAAACTTTCTATCCGCCTCCTTTGTATTGGCCTAATGGCCAAACTTCCTCAAGTCAGCACTTTACTCCAACCGGCATCCAACCAGGACGAGGAGCACCAATGGACATTAGCGTCCAACAATCTTCCACCCCTGCGCGCCCCAACAATTGTACATGCTACAGATGTCAACAGGTTGGCCACATTTGGCCCAATTGTCTGACCAACCCCAATTGTCGGGCTGCCCATCTCCAAACAAGACAACAATATTTGTGGGACTACAACCTCAGGACCTTTGTCCCAAATCCTTCTTACCCCACCCCTGCTAAAGTGCAAGTCAATCAGCATTACACCGGCAGACCACTCCTGGCTGTCCCCCAACCGACGATTGCCCAACAAGCAATGTCACAAGGAAGCTTCGTCTCGGCAGAGGCTGAAGCATATTACAGGGACAAGTTTGAGGTAGAAGCAAAGCAACGCGCCATGAGCACTTTAAAAGGACCGAGTTTGCAAATGATGAGGGCATTTGTGAACATTCTTTTTCTTTTTCTTCTATTTCTCTTGGCAGTCACACACTGGTTATGGATGATAAAACTACAGACGAAAACAACCTAGTGGACTGCACTGATGACGACTTTCCTGTATGTACTATAGCAGACATTCTTGCCACAATCAATTCTCATTCCGTAAGGGCGACTCCCATGAGTGTAGCACCGGAATTAAAAAATAGTGTGCTTGATTCCCTTGTACAACAAGTAAAAAATTCCCCTTCACATCAAACCCCTCAAAAAATAACAATAAACAACACAACACTTTCTTATGGTGGAGAATTCTCTCTTAATACTATTATCCAAGTCAAAAAGGAAGGACAATGGCATAACCAACACGTTCAGGCACTCCTCGACTCAGGAGCTTCCCACACCTTCATTGACAAACAATATATGATCCATCAAGGAATTCCTTTTTATAATATTCCTAATCCAATCACAGTGCACAACGCTGATGGCTCTCAAGGAGCAATAGGCCAAGTCACTAAAGGAGTAACTTCAATTATTACAGTAGAAGGACATTCTGAGGTGATCAATGCCTATGTTTCAAAACTAGGTACTCACCGCCTCATCATTGGCTATGACTGGCTCTATCGCCATAACCTGAATGTGGACTGGGTCCATAAAAAGATTTCTTTCCCACAATGTACAACATATTGTAAAATGATGGGATATGGACCCATTGCAGTTTCTCCATCCACATCCTCACAACCTTCATTTATTTGTACCATAGAAGAAAGACTAGCTGAAAAGGTACCTAAAATGTATCACAAGTTTCTAGACATGTTCTCTGAGAAGGAATCGGAACGCATGTCCAAGTGAAAACCCTGAAATCATGCAATCGATCTAAAACCTGATTTTGTTCCCAAAAAGGGTCGGGTCATTCCTTTATCAGAACAGGAGATGGATGAAGTCTGCACATTTGTAGACAAAGAACTCAAAAAAGGATACATTAGACCTTCGAAGTCTCCTCAAACTGCACCCATTTTCTTTATTCCTAAAAAAGATGGTAAAAAATGATTAGTAACGGACTATCGTTATTTAAACGAAGGCACTATTAACAATGCCTATCCACTTCCTTTAATTTCCACTCTTATCGATCGTCTAAAGGACGCCAATATGTTTATCATGCTAGATCTGAGATGGGGATACAATAATGTATGCATCAAAGAAGGCAATGAGTGGAAAGTGTTACAACTCATCCTGACCCCTGTCCCTTTTTCGGCTTAGCCCCTGTCTCACACCTGTGAGAGCCACCCTCGCACCTGTACCCCGCCCCTCGTCCTCATCCCTCCTTGCCTAGGGAGGCCATCATCATTCCTAATGTAACCCCCTTGCTTGGTCCTATGACTAGACACCACTCGGACTCTTCGTCTCCCGTCCTCATCCCACTCTGAGTTACCTCCTCTGTCCTACCCTCTGCCATAGACCCCTTCCCGTGCCTATCCAGGAACACCCCTCTTCCCCGTCACCTTGGACCTTCACAGGTCACATCTGGGGATCTTCCCCATCACCATTGTTTGTCCTTGTATCTGCCCAGGATCTCCCCCCGGCTCCCTCGTACGCTTTCCCTTGCTTTTTATTTACCTTGACACTTTCTATTTACCATACCGTTGGCACTATCTGCGCACCCTTTGCCTTGCCCATGCGTCTCTGTGATGACATGCTGTAGTATACCCCTTTCACCCCCTTACGCGGCCTTCTACCCCTGTTTTTCACACTTGTCACTTCGGCTTGTGCGTCCTTCTGACGTCCTTGCCCTTGACCCGCACCCCTGGCCCATGTTTGGGCTCCTCTCGAACTCGTATACTTATATACCAGACACCTAGTAGCTTATTTCACATCTTGATCTTACCTGGGCTTTACCTTGTTCCACCTGGTACCTCCCTTGTACCTTGTACCCATGGATCTTCCCTAGCGTTGTAGCACCTGTACTTCGCAGCTTGCCCAATGTCCACCTCTTTGATCATCTTCTACTGCTGTCTGGTGCCCCCGTCAGGACTCCCTTGATTAGAAGATGCCACCAGGTCTACGTCTCGAGCCTACCTGGGTTTGAACGTAACAGAAAGGGGCATTTGTTACCCCCATTGGATCATATGAACCAGTCGTAATGTATTTTGGAATGACTAACTCACCCCCTACATTCCAGCAAATGATGAACAATATTTTTAATGATATGTACATGGTACTTGTAATCTACATTGATGACTGTATGATATTTACAAAAGGGAAAAGCCATGAAGAACATGAGGACTCTGTAAAAGAAGTTCTTCACAGGCTCAGGAACAATGATCTCTATGTAAAACCAGAAAAATGCTTCTTTTCCCAGAACAAGGTGGACTTTTTAGGAATGGTAGTATCTGAAGAGGGGGTAGAAATACAAGAGTAGAAGGTATCTGGAGTATTGAACTGGCCAACTCCCACACACCTAAAACAATTGCAAGGCTTCCTTGGACTATGTAATTACTATTGCTGCCTTATCGAAGGATTCACTGAAATCACATGCCCCGTAAACGATCTTACCAAAAAAGATATGCCGTTTACGTGGGGAGCAACTCAAGAAATGGCATTCCAAACCCTAAAAGGGAAATTTAAAAAAGCACCTCTCCTCGCTTATCCCAATCGAAACAAAGAAATGCAAGTCGAAACAGATGCTTTGGATATCGCTACAGAAGCTGTTCTTTCAGTAAAATGTGACAACGGACTATGGCGCCCTTGCACTTTTATATCACACTCCTTTGATAGTGCTGAAAGGCACTATCCCATCTATGACAAGGAACTTCTAGCTGTTATAAGAGCACTAGAGGAATGGAGGCACTACCTTATTAGTAGAGAAAGTTTCGAGGTTTGGACAGATCACAAAAACCTCAAATACTGGAAAAAACCCCAAACCTTATCAGGAAGACAAGCTCGCTGGCACACACTTCTACAGGAGTTCAATTTTATATTTGTCTATAAACCCAGATCCAGTAATGGTCGAGCTGACGCACTCTCACGATGACCAGATCATGGGGACGCTGTATAAGACCATAATACGAACATTACTATATTACCTCCATCATTATTTATTAACAATATTTCTTTATCTTCCGACTTTTTCAATACCTTACAATCTGAATTGACTTCCATGGGAATTGATTCTATTTATAACTATTCCTTTAACTCGGAACAAAAAATATTCAAAAACACAAAAAATAAAATATTCATACCCGAACCTTTACATATACAACTACTTAATATTTGCCACAACTCTCCCATCGGTGGACATTCAGGACAAGGACGAACTATTCATCTTCTTACTCAATACTTCTCTTGGCCTGGTGTAACAAAAGACATTAAGAATTATGTAGATAGCTGTCAAGCATGTGCCCTTTCCAAAGGAAAGACCAAGGCCCCTGCCAGCAAACTTATGCCTTTCCCTGCGGCTAAACACCCCTGGGAAGATCTTTCAGTTGATTTCATTACAGTACTATCCTCATCATGTTCTTTCACGGCTATTTGCATAGTAGTAGACCACTTCTCCAAAGAAGTTATATTTATTCCTTGTTACGACATGATCTCTTCTAAAGATCTAGCTATTCTATTTCGAGACAATGTTTGGTGTATTCATGGACTACCCTCTACTATGGTTTCTGATAGAGGCCCACAGTTTATATCGGACTTTACCACCCAGCTGTGTAAACTTCTAGGCATTTCTCAAAAGGTGTCGACCGCCTACCATCCCCAAACTAATGGCCAAACCGAGAGAATAAATCGGGAATTGGAACAGTACCTCCGCACCTATGTGGCTAAACACCAGGAGGAATGGGTAGATTGGATAAAAATGGCACAATTCCACCACAACAATTCCCTCACCACTGCCACTGGAACTATCCCTTTTGCCATCACATGTTACGGTTCGTCCTGGGGGCAGACGACCGTGGACCCGAAAGGTAGAAGCTCGGACGAGGAGTAACTAGGACGAGAGGCGAAGTTGGTACAAGAGGTCGCTAAGAGGCGAAGACGCAGGGGAAGGCGAGGATCAAGGGTCCGAGGCCTTAGTCGACTCAGGACAAAAGCCTTGTTGTCGAGGACGAAGGTTGCGAGGGTCTAGCCGGTCTAGTGACAGGCGAAGACAGATCGCACAGAGGTGAGCTTCAAGGTAAGATTCGGGAAGCTAAGCTAGAGTACAGGAGTGCTAGCTAGCGGTTTAAGTAGTGTACCCTACTGCGCACAGACCAAGTCAGAAGTGGTAGGTATAGGGCGAAGGGGAGAGGGTGCGCATAGTGTCCGAGCAGGGTACTACAGCAAGGGCACGGGATGGGGGCAACTGGAAGCAATACTCGGAAATGAAAAGCGGAGATGAAAAGGGCGCTGCCCGGGGCGGAGGGGAAGGGTTCGGAACAGAACCCGGGCTAGGCTGTGCAGGTTAAGGTTTAAATGAAAAGGGGTCATGACCAACCGTGACATAAAGCGTGGAAAGTATAGGTGGGGTTGAGGTGAACAAAGGGAAAAGAGTAGGAAAAAGAGTAGCTATGGAATGAATCGTAACATCACACGTACTTATGCCCCACACATGGGCTTCAAAGGGAAAGCAACCAACCTGGCAGGAGAATTCACTAGCCAAATGGGAAAAAGCCATAAGGAGGTAGAAGCAGCTCTAGAAGAAACTAGAGAATGGATGCAACGCACTGTGGATAAAACCCAGTCCAAAGCACCACTTTATGAAAAAGGACAGAAAGTGTGGTTATCCACGGACAAACTCAAACTTCCGTACACTGCAAAGAAGCTGACTCAGAAATGGATTGGGCCTTACAAGATCTCAGAGGTCCTCCCTAATGCAGTCAAATTAAAACTACCTCGAACTGTCAAAGTTCATCCTGTAGTCAACATCTCACGAGTTAAACTATATAGAGAAACTCTTCCAGGACAACCAGCATTACATCCTGACCCAATTGAGATTGACAAAGAAGGTAAAGAACAATTTGAGGTAGAATACATAGCAGCTTCTAGGATGAAAGGACAGAAGTTAGAATATCTCATCCATTGGAAGGGTTATGACGAAACTGATCATACCTGGGAATCCAGCGATATCATTAACACTGCTCCAGAAGCAGTTGCTGACTTCCACCATCTAAACCTCTTCGCACCTCGTAAACTCCGCAAACTCACACTTTCTGACTTCAACTCTCTCTTTTCTTCTTATGAAAACCTTACCGAAACAAACTATCAAGAGACTCGCCTGGAATACGAGTCTTAAAGAGGTGGTAGTGTAATAATATACACCTTATTTTTCATTTTTAACTTAACACTTCAAAAACATACATTTCATCTTCATCTTCACTCAATGCATGCATGTGACCGTGGGAACACACACATGACTAGGTCTAGGCCTATGACATCATCAATACATGTTCTTAATTTCTGCTCTTCTCTCACATGTTGCTTCTTTTCTTACTCATCTCTCTCACATTAGTCATTCACCTTACTCATAATTTCCATGCCACATCTTGTAACATATATAAGGTAGACACTTTGCGACTGGAATCCCCAGTCTAATTCACTTTATTTCTGGTCTTCAGAGGTTACTTGCGGTATTGAGCATGTCTCTTTACTTGTGGCCTTATTGGGACTCTAACAGTTGCAAGTGAGAACTTGGCTATTTCCATCTCGTCTCCCATCTTTCTCGCGAGGTTTAGTGTTACCCTTTAGCTAGTCTTGGCCAGTGTTCAGACCTCATCTCTGAGGATCATAACACTGTCATCTTTCCATGGAGTGAAAGCAATGCCAGAGCGATGACAAGGGCAACAAAGGACAGTGGTATGTGAAGGTGAGTATCTGATGGCCAATCTTCAGCACCTGTGTAACCATAAATTCATTCCCAAGTGCAACACTCTGAATGCAGCTGGCAAACCCAAAGGATTCAAGTGGGGATCACCAAAGTCTTCCCCCAATATCAGTTCCACTGATTCCTCTCATATATTTCCTGCTGTGGCTAACAACCTGAGCCCCCCTCCTGCTTCCAGCATCAATCAAGATGATGCCAAACACTGCGCCATTCCTGGATGCAAGAACACTTGCATCGCTCCTGACTCTGAACATACCTGCTGTCACAAACATTGCCTTGCCCTTAGCAGATGCAAATCCAAGACCCACAAGCCCACCAAAGCTGAGCATGCACACATGGCGGCAATCAATCTGCAGCTTCTCACAACCACGGCATATGCTCCATTATCAAACCTATCTGAATCATTCACTGATGCCAGTGGCCAACCCCCTACTGGACCACAATCCCAACCTTCAGCCCTTGATAGCCAAGGCCAGCTGCCTTTACATTTGAATGCCAAAGGAAAAGGCAAAACACATGGCGCAGATGAGGTTGATCTTCTTGCCAACCTTCACCATCCATCCCAGCTTCTGGCTGTCTTTACAACAGGCTATGCTCAGAAGGAGCTTTTGCGCCAATAGAAAGATGCCTGTGAGGCCAAGCAATATGAGATCAACCAGCGTGCAGCAAGCATGATCTGAGTATTTGGCTGGTCTAAGGTATACATTCATTTTTGTGTCTTCTTGCCGCACAAGTTGATGACCCTTTTAAGGATGGACATGAATTGGAGGAGTTTGAAGTTCAAGATCCCTCTGCGTTTGCCTCCCACACTAGCCAGCACATACAGGAGTGGAAGCTCACAGTTTCTGCTACTCTCTTGGGTGCACTTGGCATGGTTGCAGGCCAAGATGGCATGTTGATGCTCCAATATTTCAATCCAACTCGTAGTCGATGGGTCAATATCACTCAGGGACACGTTCTTGTTCTCTCCTCTCCTCATGTGTACCTTCGAGATTTTGGTGTTACTCTTCTCCCGGATTTTGACATTGTCTTCAAAATTTCAACTACAACTATGTGTTACGTTCAAGCCTGGGTAGGCCCGAGACGTAGACCGGTAGGCGACTTCTTATCAAGGAGGTTCTGACGGGGGCGCCAGACGACAGAAGAAGGTGATCAAGAGAGTTGCATAGGCAGGGTACGCGAATACAAGGGGTATAGCCGGTAGGGACAAGGTACAAGTCCAGGGGAAGAACCGGTAAGCTGAAGCTAGGGTAGAAGTAGCTAAGATCATCCTGTATATAAGGATAATGAATCAAGAGGAGCCCAAATGCGGGCAGAGGGCATGGGTCAAGGGCGAGGATGTTGGAAGGACACGCAAGCTAAAGTGACAAGTGTGAAAGACAGGGGTAGAAGGCCGCGTAAGCGGGCGAAAGGGGTAAACTACAGCATGCCATCAGTAAGACGCATGGTAGGGCAAAGGGTGAGCGTGATAGCTCCAACGGTAAGGTAAATGAATAGTGTCAAAGTGAATAAGAAACAAGGGAAAGCGTACGGGGTGACCAGGGGAAGATCCTGGGGAGATACAAGGATAAAGGATGGTGATGGGGAAGATCCCCAGATGTGACCTGTGAAGGTCCAAGGTGACGGGGAGGTATGGTGTTCCTGGATAGGCACGGGAACGGGCCTATGGCGGAGGGTAGGACGGAGGAAGTAACTTGGAGTGGGGACGAGGACGGAAGACAAAGAGTCCGAGTGATGTCTAGTCATAAGACCAAGCAAGGGGGTCATGTTAGGAACAGTGACGGCCTCCCTAGGCAAGAAGGGACGAGGACGAGGGGCAGGGTACAGGTGCAAGGGCAGCTCTCACAGGTGTGAGACAGGGGCTAAGCCAAAAAAGGGACAGGGGCTAGGCGAGTTGTAACACTATGCACATCCCTTATCTTTGTCACAATCTTGCAGCTGAATGCACCTCTGTTTGCAAAGCAGACCATTATGACATCATAAATTTGAGCAAGACCAAGTGCTCAATCTTGCGAAGCAATTCCTTATCAGACTCCGACAATACCTGTTATGGTGCTACCTGGGAGGGGCGATTGTAGATCCGAAAAAGAGAAGCTCTTGACGAGAGGGCGAGGACAGAGGTGAAGATGTTGGCTTGAAGGTGCAGGAGGAGGTGAAGATCAAAAGTCTGGGGCCTCAGTCGACTCAGGTCTAAAGCCTTGTTGTTGAGGACAAGGGTTGTGAAGGTCCTAGCTGGTCCAGTGACAGGCGAAGGCGGATCGCGCAGAGATGAGCTTCAAGGGTAAAATTCGGGAAGCTAAGCTGGGGTACAGTTGTCCTAGCTAGAGGTTTAAATAGGGTTCCCTACTGTGCACAGACCGGGTCAGGAATAGTAAGTACAGGGCAAAGGGGAGGGTGTGCATATGGTGTCCGAGCGGGGGTACTACAGCAAGGGCACTACAGAGAGCGGAACAAACGAAGTACTCAGATATGAAAGGCAGAGATGAAAGGGGCGCTGCCCGGAGTGGAGGGGAAGGGTTCAGAAGAGAACCCGGGCTAGGCTGTGTAAGTTTAAGGTTTGAAATGAAAAGGTACCGATTGGGACTGGTGACGAGTCTGAGAAGTAAGTGAAGGCGTGCAAAAGGGAGAAGGCATAGCTGGAGATGAAGGGTGTATCAAGAGGAGGCGAAAAAGAGTAGTAGTACAGGTGGATCGTAACAATACCAGCAAGTCCGAGGTTTTCTCAACTCAACAGGTATGAAGCATGTCATCTCTTGTTCTCTATGTTTACCTTCCTCCTTCCCTAGTCTTCCCCACTCAGCGAGGTCATTGAGCTCACCATATCAGATGACGATTCCAGCGTCAGTGGTGACCCAGCCACATCCACTGCATCCTCCAAGGCTGTGCATACCAGCAAGTTCAAGGTTCCCCAGATGCGACAGGTAAGAAGCATGTCATCTCTCTTTTTCTATGTTCACATTGTTCCATCCCTAGTCTTCCCTGCTTGGTGAGATTATTGAGCTCACGATATTGGATGATAATTCCAGTATCACTGGTGACCTTGCCACATCCATTGCATCCTCCCAGTCCCAGTCTGAATGGGCACCTGTGCAAACACGTACATCACAATCCTCATCAACAAGTGGCCATGGCACTTGGATATGACCAAGGGACTTTTATACATACGAGGTTGCTGCTATCTTTGAAGCAGTTGCAGGGCAACATGGCACACTCGAAAGCTCTTCCAGGATATGTACAGTATTAGCACCATGTTTCATGCCTCTACCTTCAGTGAACATCTCAAGCGCTAGAACAACACTCCACCCTCTGCACATGCTTGCTTCATTGATGCTGGGCACACTCAAGATGGCCGATATCTCAGCTTCATAAAGGCCAATCCTGCTCCTGGCACTGAAGTGAAGGTAGCAGGCAAGCGTTTGCAATGCAAAGGTGACAGACTTTGAGCACACCTTTTTTATACCTTTTATTCCATACACTTGTTACTATCTTCTCTCCCTCTTGCCATTGTACACCATTCCTTGTTTTATGTGAGGAATCTGTAGCCAAGTGCATGCATAATGTGTGAATCACTCCCAATAACTTGATGTCTTTGAGTTGATGAACGATGATGGCCACTCACACTCTTGAAGACAATGCTCCCATCCTACTTCAGAATCTTCAGAATCTTCTACCAGACAATGCTCATATATCATTGATCTCGATACTACACTTCATTACACTCACTGTGCGCCTGAGGGACGACATCATCCTAGTGCAAAACGGAAGTTATGATCCATGCCAGCCAGAGCCTCCAGCCAATTTATCCAATGCAATCATGCAATTCCTAGCGGCAAGCTGTGATCTTGATCTACAATATATATCTGCATACTGGTCCACATTTCACTCAATCATCTGGTCCACCAATGTTGTCAATTGCAACAACTTGCATTTATCCGCCCTTGTTTTCCACCACAGAGGAAAGCATGGCATCGGTGAGCCACAATGTTTCACAGTACTTGATATTGGCATGTGCAGCTCATACCAGAGGGTGACTTCATAGCCACAAGCCCTTGTATCCTCCTAGCCATCTCTGCTTGACTCAAGGTTGTTGTAATTGCAAGAAGTTAATGAAAGCAACACAACAGTCTGCGATTCTATATACCCTAGCATGTGGTCCAGTTCCCACCTACTCTATCAGTCTCAAATGTGAATGTATGCCTAAGCATCACTCAGCATTGGGAGACTGCACTCATCTCTAACCTTTCTTTGCCATTAGCATGCAAAGTCAGTTTTCACCCCACATATAGTGTTGATCACTTTCATTGCTCCCATGAGAATCAGATAAGGGTCTATTATTCTGGGACCCTGAGTGTTATACATGTCGGAGGTCATCGCTTCGTTGAAGTGGCTCTTGCCAAACTATGGAGATCTCAGTGTGTCCTTGTCTGATAGGTTATTAGACTTATTACTGCTCTTACTCAACTAGACCACTGAGCTGTGTTACCATTGAAGGATGTCAATGTCCAATTCAGCTCAGCTTTATAATGTTGTACTTGCCAGAGATTCACGACCTCCTCCTGACTTTCCATTTGAGTTCACACTATTGGGCGATCACATTTGGAGCGCCATCATACAGCTATCACTTATTGAAGATCTTGTGGCCTATGGCAAGACTTTGGTTGTATCACACCATGGTAAACACAAAGATCACTTTACCGCAGCCATTGAAGAGCGAAATCTTTGGATTCGCATATTTGGCCAAGAGGAACTCACTCATTATTGCTCAAAGTGTACCATTATTAAGGACAGCCCATCTGCATCAACTGGAAAGTTCTCAGTTGTCGTCATGATGGAGTTACAGTTGGCCACCCATGCTGTAGTGTCCATAACTGCCATCAACTGTTAGTCAACTACCATGATCGATTCTGCCTTCAGCATCTATGGCGCACAAATATCTGGTCAATAGTTGGGTGCGATCGAAGTGCTCTTCCTACAAGCAAGGCATGCAACCTTGTGAGACATCAGGCAGTCGAACAAGCACACGTTCTTCGTGGTCAAGCCTTTTTCCAGCTTCAGAATCGCTTGCAGCACAGCCATGTTGCAAATCTGGTTGACTCTTTGCCAGCTGAGACGGAGTTACCTCCCTCAGACGATGAAGATGACTTGGAGTTACTGAAAGAGGGAGATATTGGCAAGGGGAAGACTTCAGATTCACATGAGGGCACAGGTGGAACTGACAATCAGAAGTCATCTTTCTCTGCCAAGCCTCGTGCCCAATTTAGCTGGCGCTGCATTCATAATGAGCAACTCATTGTTGCTCCATGTGGTATGATTCTTGCCCGTGAAACATTCTTTGGTGCAGAAGGAGTGGCCAGCATGATTGTATTCATGTCTATACTCGCTGCATCAGAAAACAGTGCTAATACTACTACAGGAGATGATCAAATGTACATTCCGCAATGACTTCCTCAAACCACATCATATTTTCTATGACAACAACTGTACCTTGTCATACATGGTACACAGTGACCCTTATTTCAAGGCAATTGGTCTTTCTGTTGATGTTTTCCATTTTAAATGCAAGCACTCAACTGAGGACAAGGGGTGTCAGCAACACTGCAATCCTGCTGCATTCCCAGAGCTGGTGGATGGTGATGGGAACTGGCAATTTAACTCCTCCGTGGCTGAGCAGACGAATGTTTGGTTCAGAGGTTATCAGTCAATTGGTCGAGAGATGATCACACACAAGTATGCATTTTTCCTTGATGAGATGATCCTTCAGAAGAATTGTATTGTAAAGGCCAAGCTGGAGACAGATGGGTGCAAGCCAGATAGCTGGTTAGTTCATGGTGTACAATAAATTACAGTACTATGTGGCCACCTCTTGCTCGTTGCATGAAACTACATCCACCAGCACCTGACCTAAATCATCATGGCAGAAATGGTCACAAAGTGTACCAAAATCAATGCATTGCTTGAGTGAATCCGAGGAACAAAAAGAGGAGCCACCTTAAAGATCTGTTTGTCATAAGAAAAAACGGGCCATGTCATGTTCATGCCTTCCAACCACCTCCAGCTAAACCCTCCCATGTGGTCTGTCCTGTCTTCCCTCACCCTCCCTGGGATGGGTGTGCCAACAATGCACCCACAAGGCCACAGACACGGACAGATGCAGACAAAGAGGGTGCCGCAGGCAGACAGACAGACAGGGGCAGACAGCAGCAGGGGACCGTGACCACTTGGACAGACACCACCAGACAGAAGCTAGCATGGGACAGACAGCATCAGATGAAGGGACAATACAGACAGCACCAGACAGACAGGACAGCACCAGACAGAAACCACGACAATGGACATGGACATCAGACAGTGTCAGACAGACGCACCAGATTGGACAGACAGCATTGGACATAGGAACAATATGGACAGAATGGGACAGCCAGCATTGGACGGAAGATAACATTGGTGATAAAATACTACTTACTCTGGAAGGAGTTCCGGTGGTCCGGTCCTCTGAAGGGACCACATAGATGTTAGACCCACTCCAGAGTTAGGACTTGTAACTCCAGAGCGGCACTTTTCCTTACGGTACAGAGTCGCCACTTGGCAATGGCTCCTGCAAGGATTACCATACTTTTCCCTTCGTACTACCTCCCTGACAGTTATTGAGGTACAAGTGTGCCTTCACCACATAGTATATATAGCTTCTTTTCTCTCCCCAACACCTCAGTTGTTCTCACCCTTAGGCAACAGCTGAGGTATGTCATTTACTCTACATTAGCTACTCCGAGACTAATGTACTACAGCTCCAGTACTTACAGGTAAATACACTAGTTGTTCTCACCCTTAGGTAACAGCTAAGCTCCGGTACTTACAGCACTGGATCTGCTCCGCCAAAACTCTGGACCTTCGGACCTTTGGATTATAACAGGCTATGAGCCCTGCTTGCACCAACTAAACAACTCATCCACTCACACATCCCTCAGCGCACTCGCGTACCCCTCAAATGCACCCCCATTCCTAGCCGAGCTCTGGCTACTGGCTATCTAATACCACCATCAGGAAACAAATTCCCTCCTGTCACTCCACCCTGTCCTGTCATCCAGCATGACATCGGATACCATCCGAAGTGATGAAATCCTAATCAGACCTGAGATCTTCCCACTATGGAAGGTCAAAACCACCCGAAAACTCCACAGCAGCAAAGTTTACGGAGTTGTTTCTGGAACAGACATTGCACCTACCCTTGGAACAACCAGAGTTACTGCTACGAATGTCCACGACTGGCAGGAACGCAATGAGAAAGCCCACAGCATCATTCAGGAACGCATCTCCGATGCCCTCCTACTCAAAATGGAATCCTGCACCTCTGCAAAAGACCTATGGGACAAACTTGTCTCACTCCTTGATGCTCCAAGCGTCTCCTCCGCCTTCTACATTTTCCAACAGCTATTCAATGCAAGCTGGAATGGAAACTCCAACATTTTGGAGCACATCACATCACTCTGAACCTTTGAGTCATGACTTACTGGCATGAAATTCACCATCGACTTCAAGGTCATGGCCTTCATTCTCCTGAATTCCCTCCCAAAAACTCTGGAATGGGAGTTGTTCAAGTCATCCCTCATTAATATCATGAAAGATGACAAGCTCACCTTTGATGTGGTAGAAACCTGAATCATCGCCGAAGACACTTGCCTACACCCTTCCGGACATTCGGAGTCCGCTATGAAAGCTTCTGGAACTCCCAAGTCCTCCACCCGACCTCCAGACGCCTCCACCTGGTGTGAACACCACCTCTCCACCACACACAACTCTGCCAACTGCCACCACTACCAGAAATGGGTCACAGAGTTATGGAGGGTGTCATATACTGCAACTCCAACCTCCAGAACCCTCTCCGACCTCTGTACATACGTCCTCCGGTGCGTTCTCACCCAGGACTTTACCTCTGACCTCCGGACTTCGACCTCCGTACATAGCTTCTATATATATCTTAGTTCC
>QFEL01004305.1:0-10045 GCA_003316195.1 Neoboletus brunneissimus
CTCATGAGTGGGCCATCGTCTGCGAGAGGTGGTGGGAGAACACCAGCAAAGGTAACATGCCCCCATGAAGGACCAGAAAGGTTCAACATCTCCAAGACGGAGGCCAGATTTGTGCAATCCCACATCTGGAACCCAGAAGAGTAACCGAGGAAGAGAACACGCCTGTAAAGTCGAGCGATAAGTGCACGCACGTTCATGCCCGTCATGATATAAGATAGAAAGGAAATCCTTACCGAGGTTTCGGATTGAGTTGAGGTAAGCTGTCCCAGCGAGACCACAGAACGTTATCTCCCTCAGCAACGGTAGGATACCCGGTCAAGGGATGATTTCCATGAATGACATCCCCGTCCTCTGAGCCAAAAACGGTCGTTTGCACTTCCGGTGAGTCATTTAGAGAGGGTCTAGCTCTCGAGAAAGGCTGACTCGGGGATTGACACACTCGGCGCCTATCCGACTGAGGGTCAGCCAAGGGCTCCCGTTCCGCGGAATGAAAGGGTGAATGTTCTATATTGGCACTCCCAAAGGAAACGGGCATAGAGACTCGGGGTGAAGAAGGCTGGGCGGTAGGGACAGGAATGGAGGTCGGAACGTAGCTGCGAACCGTGCGAGAGAAGTTCTCGAGCATCGTCGGTTGGCTTGAAAGGACGGATTCAGTAAATTCACCAATGTCAAGTTGAAGATGGTTGAAAGGAGAGAAGGATAGGCAGGGTGTGTTTGTCGGGCACGTGTGGCGACAAGACTAGTATATATATAGGGCAAGTCATGGGGCGGGCGTCTGGAGTGAAGGAGGTGACAACGTGGGGGGAATCAAATGGGGCAAGGTGTTTCCGGATCATGGACCACTATCGGGAAACAAGTCTGGGAGAAGGAGGAGACCACTCACCGAGCTAGAACGGGTGATCTAGTATGACCGTGCGCCATGGGGGGCGACGGCGATAGCGCACTGGAAGCCGAGCGAGGGGAGGGAGAGAGAATTGGGGTTGGGGTGGCGGAGAGGACACGACCCTCGTGCTTCGTTGGAGGGTCGTCGTCGTCGTCGTCGTCGGCTATGGCCTCGTGTTGGATAGGACTCGGAAGCCGGATGCTTGGGGGAGAGTCGGGTGGTTCATGTCTATCAGGGAGAGCGAGGTTGGGGTGTTCTGCAATCCAAGAAGGAGAATTATCAAGCTGTAACAAAGGGCGAAAGTAGGTAGGGGATTCCGGAGCGGCTTGATGGTGGACATTGGTGTTCTTGCTCGATGGCATTAATGGGATGAGGCTTGAATTAGAGTAGTAGCAAATCCTTGTCCTTTGTAGATAAGGAAAAGGAAGATAATGGTGAACTTGTAAGTGAATACAAGAGCGCCAATACGAAGGTCTGTTTGCGTCGTTGCTGTGCGGGTTCAAGACACAGGAGCGAGGAGGACCACTTTGTTCACCGTTGCCCGATTTGGTAATAAATCGAGTCAGCTCAGTCCACCGCTACTGCTCTCCTTTTGTGGTAATCACATTAGTTACGGTCAGGGTCGTCCAGTACTTAACACATTCCAGTCCAACATGTCTCGCACACAACAACCATGTCCATCCAGCGACAGACAATCCGGCGGGTCCTCAATGACCCAGAGCGTTGTCAGGACGTCGTCGGACACCGTCTCATTTTCTGCGAAAGCGTCCTAACTTTGCCCACGGACGAACGCATCCTCGAATGCGAGTGCTGTGGTCGCTTCTTAGTATATTGCTGCTCGTGCACCGGAAGATGGATAACAGAGAACGCGGACAGTCCCTCCTTTTCGACGGACTTTGATTCTTACAGCTTGAGGCCGTGTCATCACTACAAATTGGCCTTTGTGGATGGTGCGTGTCTCGGCAATGGCAAGAATGGTGCCACTGCTGGCATCGGTATCGCCATTGGTGCGGACTCGTTGGGCATGGAGTGGGCCATACCCATCGATGACTTCATCGATCCCTCCTCTATCCGTACCTCCCAGCGTGCAGAGCTTCTTGCCGCCATCAATGGCATACGCAAACTGGGCAAGTATCAGTGTCCCCCTGTGAACAAACCCCACAATGGACGGGCCGAGTATACGTCCAGACTCGGGCCAGACACGACTTGGGTCATCGCATCTGACTCCGAGTATGTCGTATCTGGCGTAACTGAATGGGTTCCTGCTTGGAAAGTGAGCAACTTCTGTCGTTTGCGCCTACCATTCCCATCTAACCCGTCTGACAAGAACAAGGGGTGGCACAACTCTTCTGGAAGGAGACCCAAGAATCTCGATCTTTTCCGAACCCTCGACGCCACCGTCGAGCAATACGAGCGTGAATATGACGTTCAGATTGCTTTTTGGCGTATCAGTCGCGAACACAATATGGTTGCGGATGAATTGGCTGGAATTGCTGCAAGAGGTCAGGCACTTGAGGAATTCTCGGAGGGGTACGTGGATCCAGCTCGTCTCTCCGATTAACCATAACATTTTCCTTCCAGAGAGATTGATTCCATAGTACATGCCCCGCCTGAGCGACGTGTTGCTCTTGACGATTTTCAACACTATTATTAAAGGGCTCCATCCTCCGACTTTAGATGCTATTCAGTGGAATGACCGGACTTTGGCATACGATTATTATCATTTAATGTCACATTGGATCTTATTAAACGGTTTGTCAATAAGGTCGTGAACTAGAAATATCCAGTTCTACTATTACATTAATACACGGCTTGTGCGAGTCAACGCGACAGCATCACGATTCACTAACAACAGCTGGTGAGCTGTGTGTGCCTGCCAGTGTATGAAAATGGCATGTTGTTGCCACAGAGCTGGAGAAATCAGACACGAGTCAAGGTTCGGATCAGGCCAAGTTTCACTCAATCGACGCACCGAAGTGCTAGTGGGCTAACTAATTAGAAATCATGGAGCTCATGGGATTGGGGTATACCAGGGTTGTCTTCAGAGGGCGTTCAAGTAGAAGACAATGAACTCCTCGGTCCCGTTCTAACTTAGATCTGGTCAACGTGTCTGGAAGACGTGAAATTCAACAACATGCAACTTGAGACGAGATTCCCAGATTCCCCTCCATAGGGCCGTACTGATTTTCAGTCTATCATTCACGAGCTGACTGAGATATACCAGACGTTGGACTCGCGTTGATAAGATAGCCAGTTATTCGGGACCTACTCAGAACCGACCGGCAATGAGTCAGGCTCGCCTCATCCCGTCACTTCTTCGGGGACTTCGAACGTTCCTCGGTTAAACACTAGCTCTCCCTCAATAATGTGTCGAGGACAAGTACCCCATCCACCAGTGACCATTGTACATTGTTGCTTTCGACTTCCACTCAAAACGGACGTACACATTTGACGGCGATGCACCAAAGTGAAGCAGAGTCTGGACCCTCTTCAACGGGACGCGGTGATTGGTTAAGAGTACTTTCGGTAGCAGTATCTCCCTCTGTTCGGCAAGCTTGGCCTGATCGCGATTGTCCCCAGGGACAGCCCAACTCGTCCGTGACACTTGACCGTCATATCGAGAACTACAAGTCGCACTCTCGACTCCCGGCTCCTCGTCCACTTGACCAAGTTGATGGATGAGTAACTCCACGTTTACTCCCACGACCGAGGGCCAATGTACCGTAACGCTGCCCAAAGTCTGGTCCGACACCCTCACCGAGTTCACCGCCAACCAAATCCCAATCCACCTCATCGATCTCCACAACCTCTGCTTGGTATCCAGGTCTGACGTCGCCCGATACTATCGTCCCATCCTCGCCGCCCATCTCCAAAAGCATCCATCGCGCCAAAATGTGTCACAGCGCGATGTGATGCGCACCATCTTCAAGCTTGTCAAATACGCTATATTTTCGCATCGATGGCTCGCGGAGGGCGAACCTACGTTCGACGATATGCCTGTGGTTAGCACGTTTGCCGATGCGCTAGTCCAAGATGACGAGGTATGTCCCTTGCCACCTCGCGTGTTGCATGCACATGTTCACCCAGGACTGCTTTCCGCATTCTCGTTGCTACATCTGCCGTCAGACCGCGCTCGCCCAAACCCTCGCTGCACACGTCCCCGATATCCCCACACGTACTGGCCTTCACAAGCTCCTCCTCTTCTGTTCCAAAGCCCGCTCGTACCACTGCCCCTTTGCCTGGTCTGACACCTGCTGCATCGACAAAGGCAGCAGCGCCGAACTCGATGAATCCATCCGCGCCATGTTCCGATGGTACCACAACTCCTACATCTGCATCGTCCACCTCTCTTCGTCCCTCGTCCTGGACGATATCCCCACCGACGAATGGTTCACACGGGGCTGGACCCTCCAAGAATTGCTTGCGCCAGAGAACATGAAATTTTATAATCGGGAGTGGAGGGCGTTTACGGAGGCAAGGAATGACAAGGATAAGCGGAACGATTGGGTGCCAGAGGAAGAAAAGAATCCAGTCTGGCGGGCAATTCTGGGAGTGACACGTATCCCCTCGAGCCGACTCGGCTACTTCGGCCCAGGCGCCTTCGACGTAGCCCAACGCCTGTCCTGGGCCGCTGGCCGACGCACGACGCGCATCGAAGACATGGCGTATGCGCTCGTGGGGATCTTTGGAATCCACATACCAGTGCAGTATGGGGAAGGCAAGTTTGCATTTCAGAGGTTGATGGAGGCATTATTGCAGCGTGTTGATGAATATGGGATATTTATTTGGACCGGGCCTCCGTCGCAGTACAGTGCTGCGCTCCCGGCTTCTATCGAGGGATATCTGGCTGCAAGGGAAGCAGAGGACTGCGTTTCGGTTCCCAATGAGTTTGGGGATCCATCCATGATGCTCACTCACAAGGGATTGCAAGTGGAAATACTGCTCGTGCTAATGCAGTGTAGAGAGGCAGATGACGATCACAGCAAGGAGACAGGTTCAAGTTCGGATATCGAAGAAAGCTTAGATCAGGAGGCAGACTTGGAGGAGCGACGCGACCAAGACGAACAAAGCAGTGAAAGCGACCACAGTGCCTTTATCACTGCACCACAGGACCCACATTCACATTCACCCTCAATCGACTCGGAAAACAATGACCTCGACATCCGATTCCTAGGCAATGACGAGGATTACCAGCCCAGGGACGACAGCCGGTTCTCCTGGTTTCATTTCACAGACCCAGACGGCACATTCAAACCCCTCAGCGTTCGTGGCCGTGGTCCGGTCGTGTTCTTTGATGACCTCTTGACGTTCCCAGACACGTTGATTCGACAATACGCCTTTGCGATCCTCGACTATCACCGCGACTGGGGACGCGGATCGGGATGCGTATACGTGCCGTATCCCCAGAAATCGAAATACCTCGCGTTCGTGTTGTATAGAGACGATCCGGGGGAAGTGTGGAGTAAGTTGGAGACCAACGGGTTGGTCTATGTAGAGATGGAGCCGGAGCGGGTGTATGAAGGGCAGACAGTCAGTATACGTTTGTAAGGATGAGTCGTTGATGTTTACATCGAAAGCATGTAAGTTGAACTCATGAGCTTGCGAATGTGCAACGACATCAATCCAAGCCATCTTTAGTATTATATTTGAATGCGAGCCACGCATAAGCGATTGAAACTTAGAGATCTATGTATGCTGCCTACCTACACAGAGTCCAAGACTGTGTCTACGTTACAAGTGTATGCGAAATGCGAGTACAAAAGCAACCTCGGACAGGGTATCTTCGATGGTAACACCAAGATCCAGAGTGGCGGACGACCGTCATCCTCCACCCCGTCAAGGCACCGACAGATACACCGGCTCATACGGCCTCTCCACCCTAATATCCACATCCACCCCGCCCTCGCGAGCACACTTCAACACCCGTTCTTTAAACGCGTCGAAACACGTCTTGCGCCAAGTTTGCCGTCCCTGACCGAGACTATACACAAAGTCGTAAAAGACAACTTCGAAAACGGAAAGCGGTTCGACACCCGCTTGCATCGCGCGGTCTCCCGTCCGAGACTCGATGATGTCAGCCAGCGGGTCGAGATGGGTTTCGTGGGCGCAGCCGAGACGGAGTTTGGTGAGGGAGGGGAAGGAAGGGGAAGGGGAACCTGGGACGGAAGTGGGACTCGGATCCGAACTTGGACTTGGTGCGGACGTAGACTCGGAACTAGGCAAGGGAACGAGGTGCGCAAGCACGTCGGAGATGGGATACGCCCTCGGACAAGGCTCGAATGTGAACGTAGACAACGTGGGCGAAGTGCTCGGGGACATGAGCAGACGCGTGAGCTCCGACGGGGACATATCGACGTCCCGAATGTGAAGCGTATGCAGGTGGCATGCAGAGCGATCAAGGAGGGCAGAAAAATGGAGGGCATGCCACCAGTGTGTTTGTGTATGCACCTGCACCTGCAAGAGTGGGGGCGGCTGCAAGTCTGGATGCGATAATGGCGCATGAGAGTCATCCCAGCCAGTGAGGACGGCACTATCGATGTCCAGCGTCGTGAGCTGGGGAAGTCGCAATGCATCGATGAGCGCACAAGCTTGCGCGCTCCGACTCAGCCGTCGTACGCGGAGCGTATGCAATTTCGGTAACTCAACCATGGGGATGATCGTCTGCCCCTGGGCCATTGCGTCCAACTGGTGCAAAAGATGCGCTGGTGTGGTGCTTAGACCGATTGAGAGCTCCGTGAGACTGTGACACAGTGCCAACGTCGGAAAGTGACGTGGGAGGGTGTCGCTCCCGCCTCCTGCTTCGTGCAGATCGTACGAGAACGCGATTGATGTTAGACGTGCCCAGTCGACGAGGATGTCTTCCCGTATGACATGGTCTGGGCCTGTATATGCCAGTGAGGTGAGTCGGCTCGCCTGGGCGAGATCGAGGCGGAGCGAAAGTAGGCCACTACGCCAGCCCATGTGGTCGATATGCACGGAAAACGAAGCGAGGGAGGTAAATGCACACGAGGAGAGCACAGCGAGCTGGATAAAGTAATCCGAGGAGAATTTGAGATGGATGGCTTCCCATCGAGTTGCATGCATGCGGATGTGGGAGAGCAACCAGGTGATGACGTCTTCGGTGTCTTTTTGAAAAATACGGTTGTCGGTGAAGGCGATGGAGAGCGGAGCAGGATAGGATCGGTGAAGCCACGTTTCGACGGCGGTGGAGACTTTAATACCGTCTCGCGAGCGATCGACGTTTGTTTCGAGGAATCTCAGGGATAACGAGGTCCAGAGCCGAGGAGTGCTCTGGGCCACGGCGCGCCAGTAACGGCAGACATGGCCAAGTAGGAGTGGGGGTTCCGAGAGTACCGCGCGAGACGGTGCTTGCTCGCCAAGACAGTTTTCAAAAATGATACCAAGTATCTCGGGTGGTATGCAATTTACTCCACGCCTTCCTGGGCTCTGCAATGCCCTTTGGACATATATAACCTCTTTTGGGGTAGGTGCTGGTTGGCGGCGGGTATCACTGCCATGATGCTCTGGTGAGCACAGCAGATATGCAAGGTGGGGTCGTGTGCCCTGGCAATCGCATTCACAGTCACTTCCTTGAGCACTTCTTCTAAGCTGTGGGAGACGCTAGAAAAAAACCGACGGAACTCAAAACTCGAATACAAACTCCAGAATGGACGGCAGAAGCAGACAGACTCACCACACGATCCTGTCCAACACTGCGATCGTGCTGAGGTGCACTCACCGCTGAGTGGGACTCCCCGGAGGATAACATGATTGCTCAACCTAACGCGCGAGGTCCGTTAGCCTTTGAACCAGTGCGAAGTTTTAAAAAGCCGTTTGACATGCGTTTGCCCGTTCTCGAGACGGAGGTTTCACAGGGCCTTTCACTCCATCTGACGGGATGCTTACTCACCGGTATTAACTTGTCCCCTGAGTCGCGGGGCAGATCTTGTGATTCAACTTGATACGTTGACCTGCTTCCATTGCCACTATAGCGTTCGTACGTGGCAGTTGCTTATAACTACCAATTGGTAATCTCCTCCTTCGATACACAGGCCCTTACGTTAAAGTCAGCCAAGATTGACGTTTTTCACAAGTCAGATACAGTACGACGCCGTCGACCATATGGTATGCATCCAAACACAAATCGCTCCATTCCACGTCGAAAACCGCTTTTTTTTTACCGATATTTCTTACCGAAAGTTGCTCGTTTTACTGGCAGGACCCCACCATCGCGAATGATGAGCCTTCCCACGTGCCAGGTCTTTGTGAACGCATCGAGTTTCTCTTCGGCCCCCAGCTGTCAGTGTTGGATGTTCCTCCCGGTCGTGGGTAAATTTAGTATATTATTAATTGTCACCTTTCCGACGAAACCGTGGAAATTTGAGGTCTATGCAAGAAGAGTACACTAAGGTAGCTAGGAAGAGATACCATACCGTACTGACCCTACTGAACGTCGATGTACTCGGCGAGATAAGGTGAATCTACGACCACCGACGCCTCCAACCTGTCCTCACCTTCTTTCTCGTTGTCAACCCCCGACACCCATCGTGCCAAGTTTGTCTGGAACTTCGCAAGTCTCCTTAAGCGAGATCCCGAAAGACTAACCCGATCTACGTCCGTGTCATGCGACATGTCAAAAAACACCACCTCCGCGCGTCGGAGCGCGGTTACCCCAGCAGCATGCGCACGAGCACCTACACGCGAACGAAACATCTCCAACATGAAATCCAAATACCCCTCTACCGAGCTCGCCAACGTGATCTCACGTAATTGCGGTATCAGCGGACCATTTGCAACATGTCCCAGTCCGTATCTCTGGGTCCGAGTCCGACCGCCCGCCGCAGTACGTGAGACGTACAGCTTACGAATGACATCACGTATATTCTGTGATCGTGGACAAGGGATGAAACGGAACGATGTGAGCTCGTGTGAGAGTGCGAGACAGCGCACGAGCTCATCGTTTGGAAAATCAACGTCTTGGATGGATAGATGGCGGAGGGTACACTTGGAGCGTTCCAAGAGGCTTGAAAAGGTGTGGTTGTGCCAGTGCTCGTTCCATATGACGAGGTTGAATGTGTCAATTTCAAGTGTTTGGAGTCGAGGTAGGATGAGAGGGTCGATCGCGGTGCGTGCGTGAGCGTATGGTGAGAGTCGACGGACGCGGAGCGTTTGAACACAAAGTAAAGTGATAGCTTCCCCATTGTTTACACCCGGCCAGAAAGGTCGATCGATGCCCAGGGAGAGTGTGGTTATGTTTCGACATTGGGCAAGGTGCCCGGAGTGCCGAGACAACGTAGAGCTCGTCCCATAATGTGGAGCAAACTCGAACGATACTTCCGCCAGCGTTTCCCAGTCGAGGTTAATCCTATCGTCCACTAAATGCCCGGGTCCGCTGTAAGTAAACGACTTGAGGTTCGTGGCGGACTCTAAACTCAGGTGAAGGATGGCGATGACGTGTTGTGTGATTGCGGGCACATCGCCGCTGATGTAGAGATATTCCAGGGAGGACAAATCACATGGTGTAAAGGAGAAGAGAAGGGGAAAATAACCGCACGACAGCTGGAGTGAGATACGCTTCCAGCGACGTGCATGCATTCGCAGCCGATCTACAAGTAAAGAAACGAGATCTTCCGTGGTTGAATGGTAGATGCGATGGTCGGTGAAGGTAAGTGACATCGGCAGTGTCCCCGACCGTTTCAGGTGCATGTCGAACACGTGTTTGACCCTCAGCACGTCTTCCTCGCGCCTTCGGTACGAGTCGGGGAAATACAACTGGATGGATGCCCAAAGATGAGGATCGGATTCCGCTACCGCTCTCCAATGTTTGCAGACTTGTGCAAGGTAAAAAGGCCCTTGAGTAGGAACGGGGTCCAATGTCGACTCGATCCCGCGAGCCACGTAAAATTCAAAGATATAAGCTAATATTTCAAAAGGGAGCCGGGTTACAGGAGAGGGCATAGTGGCCGGGTGGCCGAGGAGCGTTGGGAACGGATCAACGCCAGGGGCCGTGATGGGCGGAACATCTTGTCCTGTAGAGTGGCGTGCTACGTGTTCGAGTTCCTCTTTGGATAAGGGGAACGTCGTACTACCATCGGTTCGGTTCTGAGTTTCAGTTTCGATAGCGGTGATTGTCCTATCATCTAATGGCTGCCTGACCTCAGG
>QFEL01004307.1:0-10559 GCA_003316195.1 Neoboletus brunneissimus
GCCATCCGAATCGCACAATTCGCCAAGAACCACCATGTATCCTCATCTCCACACATCTGGAAGCCCCTCACCTAGCTATATCTACTCGGGCTACGAGCAGTACTATTCCAAGGAGAGCTGGGTAACCGCTATCCCGACCACTTGGTCAACATTCTATCCCATCTCTCCTCGATCATCATCACTCCCCGAGTCCGCCGTCAATCCAAAGGTGACCATTCACCCTTCCCAACCCGTTCTCGTCTCAGACATCGACACGCCGTCTTCCATTTCTTCGCATTCCATCCTGACCCCATCCTCTCCATTCGCACGACACGATGTGGGCGAAGTGGAGTTCCAGCCCATGGACTTTGACGAATTCGATTGTGATGACGAAGAAGACTACATCGATTCAGACTTTGCGGACGAGATGGAAGGGATAGACGAAGAACCTTCACCGCTGTACGGCGCATCGGCGCCACAAGTCATCAAGTCCACTTCTGCGTTAGAAGGGGCACTAGGTGACACACCATCATCATCTTATGGCACGGATCTTGGCACGTCTGCTCCAGCCGACCGAAGGCTGTCTGCGTCCGTTCCGGGTTACCCGAGCGCATCGCGCCGATCCACCGCTGCAACTCACCAGCGATGGACTGACAAAACGCACTCGCCTATTCCCCTGACGTCTTCCCCGCTCATCCCTGAAACTTCATACCCCTCGCAACACACGTATACCCACCGCAGCTACTCATCTTTGACATCTTCGTTCGCACCCACTTCACCTTCACTGTACAACCACACCTCGTCATCATCATCGCTCGCAGGCGCGTTCGCATCTTCCGTTCCATCACTACATTCGTCACGGTCCGTCTCCAATCCTCTGCCCATCCTGCAACCCCAGCCGATCCGTCCCATACCTCCCATACCCTTGGCTGACCTCGCATCCAGCGCGCACGAAATCGGTTCGCCGGCCCCCCATACGCGCAGTTCACATCCATCGCGGACCCTGTCGCCCCTCCCGTTGCTGTGTCAGCCTGTCTCGGACGCTGTCAGATATCAACTCAAGAAACCGCCCACCAGCGGCGCCCTGGGTGATATTTGCTATGATGAAGAGAACGTATCGGAATCGATGTGTGAAGATCTCGTCACAGCGACGGGAAACGACCGGTTCGCACCATTCTGTCAAGAACATCAATCCACCACCGGACCTTGTCCGGTGGAGGAAAAGATGTATCCCTGTGGGCGTGTGGATTTACCGATACGGTGGCAGTGAGTTTTACAGGTTATTAGTATGAGGACGTTCTGTACCCGCATGCATTTTTCTATAAAGAAGTGGTTATTTCAAGGCATCATATCGATACAGCATATGTAAAGCACGCAACGGAGATAGTCTATGATAGGCATCCTGTATTTTGATTCGCATTCACGAGTGCTCTGATTTAGCTAGACGTAATGGAAGTACTTGCAGCGGTTTTATTCAGTTAAGTCAACTGCATTTGTTGCAAAACCAGGAAGTATACAGGACATTAATAAATTATTACGAGGTGATGCCTCTTCTATTCGCCGGCCGAGAATAAAGAAAAGAACAGGGTCGTACAACTGATGAGAAAAAAGATGCCGTACCGTAAAGAGGGGCGTTGCGCCATTGATGTCAACAAAGCCAATGGTGGATCGTGATTACTGATTAAAGATGCTCTGGATCCCACATGCACAGCAATTGGGGACGCAGTCAGATGTCACCTGCGGCGGAAGGAGTTCGTCTCCTCGCATCACGGGATGTGACTGGCCTTGTCCAAATCCTATCCCGATCACGGATTTGAGGTTTGCGTGGGCTGGAGGATGGAAGGCGGTTCCGCGCGTTATTGGACATATTGCGACCTCTGCGCTGCGTTTCACTCAGGGTGGCACCTTGTCCTGAGTAAGCAACATATGGAACGTGTTCCAGCCACTGACTGTCCGTCTTGGCAACTGGCATCCGAATCTTAACCTCCTGTGGTCCTGAGAAGCCCGAAAGTCCGTGGAATTGAGCTTGGCCAGTCTGTCGATTTTCGGTGACTGATGGATCTGGAAGGATAGGTAAGATTGGATTGGACGTAACCGAGAATAGTAATTGATCTCCCGCGCTGCATTCGTCGGCGACACGTGCATGTGCGGTCTTCCGGGTAACTTCTCGCGTGCGGACAACGGGTGAATCCGTGATGGGGTTCAAATTGTCTGCCGGCGGGAACAATTCATCCAGCGTTTGTGTCCAATGGGGTTTAGTTCTCTGCCAATATTGTTTATCGATAACTCCATCGATGTCCTGTTGTTTTGCCACGTTCGCGTTTCGGTGGCTAGGATGAAGCCGTGGCGAGCCATTTATACCATCCCGTTTGAGAAACCTAGTCTCAGAAAGCCAGTGCCTGAATTCGTTCGTTCCTAAAAGGGGCTTCCGGTCCAATAATGGGCTTGTCCTAGTGGGTTGCTGGGAGTGGTGATAAGGGACAGATACAAGTCCCTCGAAATAGAGTTTCGTGCGTGCCTCCATGTGTTTTCTGTAAGTACCTTGACATTCCTGGATACCGTGTGCGGGTCCAAGACTGTCCGACAGTGTTTCATAGATCGCATGTCGTTCGTCCCGAGTGAGAGGTTTCGCGTGGGGAAGAAGTAACCCCTTGCTGCTTGCAGAACACGGCGAAGTCTCATTCCACAAAAGTGACCGATCCTCCGTGAGAGCCGACTTGACAGGATGTTCGGTGAGCTCCTGCATTCTCTCAAACACTAATTTATGTCGATATGCGTAGGCGATATCCCCAATGGCGCGTCTCACCGAGAACGACTCGTCCAGGGGATTTATGGCCGAATTGAAAGTACAGTCCTCGTCCTCTTCCATCATTGGAGGGAGTGGAGCGTGGGGAAGAAGCGGGTTCACACAAACATAGGTAGGTGCTGGAACGGCGTCCGGATAATGTTCGGAAACAGCGGCGTCGGTGTCTGCGGATTCATTGGTTTCGCAGGTAGTAGGAACGATCTTGGGATTCACTGATGGATTCTTCTTTGGACGACCAGGCTTTGCTTTCGTAACTCCACGGGATTTAAAGAGCTTTTTTTCCGCCTCTACGGGGCACGAAGGGTGTGAACGGGAAGTCTTGATGGGTACTTGTCGCAGAGGGCGAAGATTAGGCTACGTAGGTTACAGGTTACACGTGAGCTGATGATCTCGCGTAAAGATGTTGAATTACCAAGGGGGTGGGAAGGTCCTTCACCGTCATTGGATTGCCGTGCTTATCTTCTTTCACCACGCGCAGGCCCCTGCTGTGAAAGTAGTCGTAAATGTGTCTCCTGTCAATGTTATATCGTTCTTGGAGCTCCTTGCGAACGGCAAACGATGGCATTTCTGTGTTACCCGGTGTGATGAGGGCATCCAAGTCCCGTACTAGGTCGGGCCCCAGACGCAACGCCAGACTTTCGGGATTGACCCTGCGGCGTTGATGCACCACATTGCTGACGCTTTGGGCAGGAAATGGACATTCGTTGCCGTCGGTGCGGCTTCCGGTACCTAATGGTTCCGCCGTTACGATACTGCCACCGAGGGCGGCGTGGACAGCGGACTCGCTAGTATGTTGTCTGTTGGGTACCTCCATGCCAGGCGCAGTTGGTGCAAAGCAACGAAGCTAACGATGGTGCTACTCTGTAACGTTGTTTAAATCTCTGGCGGACTACCAGCTATTGGAATGCTGCTTAAACTCGGACATGTGACTCCACAGTCCGTGACCGCTTAGGTAAATTCGAACACACACATTATGCCAATTAAAGAAATGCTAGAAATACAAGCTTGCAGCGAACACGACTGGTATCGGTGACAGTCAGTGGAGGCTAGACGGAGTGTGGGAGTCAACGTACTGTCTCTTTTGATTTTATTCTGTGCTTCCTCCATCTTCTTGAACAGTTCGGTGTCACCAATCACTCTTGCGGCATCTCGGACCTCCCGACATGTCTCGTCTAAGCGTGTGATGACCCTGACAATGGTTCCTTCCGCCACGTCAGTCAGCAAGGTAATCTGGTCAAATGGCTTGAAAGACGTTAGGCATGGCACGGGCTACGCAAAAAGTTCCGCTACCATTCCCTTTGCCCATTCATATACCACCTCCACTAGTCCAGTTTTGAGAGTGGACCTGAACTCTTCTGCAGAGACTTTATGTCGGTCTTGGATACGTCCAACCCGATCAGTGATTACAGCAATTGCCGCCAAACCTTCTTGCAACCTGGGAGGTATTGTGGGTTCGACGTCTGTCTTCTCTTGGAAGACAAAGCAAGAAAGAAGTGCAACCACTTCCTCAGGTTCATAGTTTGCGAGCGTGTTCTCAAGGATAAGCTCTGTAAGAACAAGTTCATTGACCGAGTTAATCTATTATATAGCAGTTAGCGTCGCATGTCGTGTCAAGACAAGGGAAAACTACCTCGCAAGCCACTCGCCCTTTGAGTTGGACTGTCTGGTTTTCGTCAATAAACTTAAGCTCCTTGAGAACTCGAATCCTCTGCTCATATTCTGGGACAAGTTCCAAATTTTGTTCTGAAATTGCATCCTTTAACATGGCTATCTTTGATCGCAGAACCTTGTGTCCGTGGAGATGGGTATACTGTTGGGCTTATCAATGGTCAGATCAGAGACATAAATAATTGCCTGGACTCGCATGGTCATCAAAGTCCTCGCAGTGAGTGCACTTGAACGTCCGAAGGCTTTCAAGAATCTCGTTCCTAGTGCGAAGAGTCTCCTGGAATTCGAGAGTGCGCATGCGACTCCAGTCTATCTCTAGCAACGTGCCAGCTGTAGCCCATTCCGTGACTACAGTCTCCAGAGCGAACGTTGCCTCACGGATAGGAGACTTTTTATGGCTATCAACAATTGCAGAAGCATCTACCTGCACTCGGAGATCTGAATATCTCTCGAAGATCTGATACCGTACAATGTCTCACCTTCACGGTCTTATTTGTGATGAAAGAGATGCTGCTCAAGTTAACGCTAGTAACCTCATACATGGCATGATCAGGCTTCAACACTAAAGGAACAGGGGGCCACTTGGGGGAGACTACAACTCCATCAACGTCTATATCAAGGTATTGATGAGCCGGATCAACCACAAGAAAGGATGAATATACCTTGCTTCACGCTCTTCAAACTCCGATCCACGAGAGCGAGGATAAAATATTTCCGCTCACTTCCCGACTCCCGCAGATCGGGTTTCAGCAACACTGCTGCATGAAAGGGATAAAAACGCTGGCAAGACCACTTTCATCAGTCTGCCTCGAAATACGGAGTTATGCTCACTGAATTCCTTAAAATGACTATTCGACCAGTTGCAAGGACATTCTGATTAGTAGCACCGCCAGCAGCCATTGAGAAAAGGCGCTTATTATGGTTTACCACCGTACTCTGGGCATCATAATAGCGTTCGATGTCGCTCGAGCAAATGTCGCACCGAAGCTCTCGCATTGACAGGAGACTTTTCTCGTGCTGCGCAAAATTCGGTATTCATTTTATTGAAGAATCTCGTTACTCACCTCGGCGACTGCTTTCTGCTGATCAGGCAGAAGCCGTTGAGAAGCATTCTCCGAAAAACTGCGTTTGATCATCTCCTCTACTCGGAGAGCCTCTACCCGTAGAAGATTGAGAATCATGTTGTAAGTAAGGCGGAATTGCGATTGCAGCTTCGCCGGAGTTCCGAGAATCATACTGGTCAGTGTCGTTTGCTACAACGGCGAGTAATCAGCACGCGGACAAGCAGATACTGGAAGGTATAAGGTAAGTCGTACCTCAGGCAACTGATCACCTGCCGCAATAACAACAGTGCCAATGGTGTCTAAGCCACGACGCCCAGCACGCCCAGCCATCTGTGTATATTCTCCGGGCAGAATGTCCCTGAAAGAGCGACCATCATGCTTTCGAATGCTGGAGAACACCACGCATCTAGCAGGCATGTTTACACCCTGCGACCACCTGTCCTGTCAGACATCGCAGAAACGCCGCGGTCACTCCTTACCATGGCAAACGTTTCAGTTGCAAATAAGATTTTCACTAATCCCCGAGCAAATAATGTCTCGACCACCTGGGGCAGATAAATTAATACTTGTAACACTTGGGGATGGTGGCGTACTTCTTTGACAATTGGCAACAAACCACCATGGTGCACCCCAATACCACGAGAGAGGAGGTCGCGCATCTTGCGGATTTGTGGCAGCTTCTTGTCGGATCCTGAAATAGGTGTTAATGTATGGAGAACTGGGATACTACACAAGACTAACCCTTGAGGCGCGAAAGCGCCTTCTCCATTGCAACGTGGACCTCGCTTTTCTCGACGGAGTTACAGAGGTCTGCGTTAGTTAAGGTGGCTGCGTTTTCTTCGCATCTTTTCTTCGACAAGGTGAAGACGACAACTGGCAGAAGTCCCTTTTTTTGGAGGTGGCCGAGGAGATGGACGTAAAGGTTTTTGTCAACACCGGTGTGGATGGTACGGGCAGACCCGCCGCCTCGGCCTCGCGGTGCAGATCCGTTAGGAGTGGTACCTCGCTGACCACCACGTGCAGGGGAAGCCCCTCGTTGCCCTCGTGGTGCTGCGCCACGTGCACCAACCCTCTGAACTGGAGATAAACCAGCGGCTTCCCGCTCCTTATCCTGCTTCCTCTTCAGTGCTTCACCAGCATCTTTGTACCTAAGAGCAATTGTGAGGAGAAACACGTTTAAGCACTAATGAAGGAACATTTACCCCTCAGGGATCCATCTTCGTTGCGCATTCACGATCTTGAACACATCTCTGCCAGCATACAGGTAATGTTCCAGAGGTACCGGGCGCTGCGCTGTTGAAATGACGTAGATATCCTTCTTTTTGGTACGCCTGCGGTCCGTGAGGCAAATTCGCAGCAGAAAACGCATGGTAACGTACCCAACCCAGTCAGCGAATTCCTTGGTGTTCGGTACTGTCGCAGATAGAAGAATGATGCTAATATGATCGGGTAGCATGATGATAACTTCTTCCCATACAACACCCCGCTAAGAAATCCAGATCGATCAACAAGAAACCACTGCAACGCGGATGAGATGCGTCACCTCTGCATCATTAACATAGTGCACTTCATCGAATATTACGAACTCCACGTCACGGATGAGATCTGCACCTTTATAAAGCATGCTGCGTAGAATCTCCGTCGTCATGACCAAACAACTTGCTTCTGGATTAATCTGTACGTCGCCGGTCAAAATCCCAACCGAAGAAGAGGAGAATGTTTGCTTGAAATCACGGAACTTCTGATTGGACAGTGCTTTTATAGGTGACGTATAGATTGCTCTGTATCGTTCAGGATCGAGGGCGGAAATGCAAAAGGCGTTGTTCAGGCACACCTAGTCATGTGTTTCTCCGCTAAAGCGATCGCATACTCCGCAACCACAGTTTTCCCAGCGGATGTATGCGCAGCGACGAAGACAGAGTCACCCATCTCTAGGTGATACACCGCTTCTTTCTGGAAGGTATCTAGCTCAAAAGGATACTTGAAAAACGCCGTCCGTCACTGGCTCAATTACTGCAAGCTCTTTAGACCCACCTTGTGCGCCATTTCCGGAACGAGTTCGTGAAAGTTGGTCATCGGTTTGTTAATATCCACCACATGGGCCCATTCACGCTTGACAATCTTGGAACGGTGAGTGCGACGCGTTTTCGTTGGTCGTAGATGTGATCTCTGCACTAGATCGTAAGCAAGATCTAGATGCTTCTGTGACACGGTCTCACAGTAGTTGGTAGGAGTTCGTCCACCTCAGCAATGGGACCGCCACTACGCAGCTCGATTTCGGGCTCTAGTTCTTCTGCAGGGTGACTCTCCTGGTCCTGAGGATTTTGATAGTTAGGCAAACACTTCATAGGAACTTGTCACCAGGATAAATACCAATTCCCCATTTGCGGATGGAAGGGATTCCTCGAGAGTGGTGAGGGCTTCGTCCTCAGGCTCCTCACCTGCGAGTCTAAGGCCCCTTGAGAAACCTGGGGGAATGGTCCTCAGTCCTTTCACCGATTCTTCGGAGATGCCGGTTTGAGCAGAGGAAAAGAATACTTCATCAAGACCTCCCGGCTGAAAGGGAACATAAGCCGACTTCCCCCTCACAAATGCACCGACTGATCCTGGAGCACGGTCCATCGATGTCGACGTTAAAGCCGTCGCAACACGGGGATTTGGTGTCTGGGCTTGTCAGATCCTGAAAACAACTGAGTTGTCGAAATATGCACCTCTGCATAGCCCGTAACACGACCATCTAGACCTGCACGAACAAAGCTCAAACTCGTGGGCGGTGGTGCAGGCTCGAACGAAAGCAAGGAGGGTATGTAAGGCTCAGTTTTCCAATGTCTGCGCCGAAAAGGATGAATTCAGTGAACCTTAGTGGAGAAGATCCATACATCTGATACGTGGACAGCCAGTGGTCTGGCAAGGTGTCCGGAGGTGACAAGAGTTTTGCATCTATTTCCTGGTGGACTTGTTCACGGGATGGAATGGCGCCCAGACTGATTTCTTCCAACAATTTTTCTGCATCTTCGGGTATGGGACTAAGTATTTGTTGAATGATTGAACCTAGTTCTTTGGGCCTCGCCATGATCTCGAATTATTAACATGCAAAGTGCTGGTAGTTGGAGTTAAACTACCCTGGACACAATATTCAAGCGTGTGGCATGTATGTGGCTGTGTCACTCCTGCGGTAAGCATCACCTCGACTACAAAACTGAACTAGCCAATTCAGATCTACTAGTGCGAGTCATAATTGAAGAAGGTTCCGTGGCAGATCCGATCGCGAACCAAAACACCGATTACGGAGAACGGTCATAGTTGGAAAAGCTCAGGATTCATGTGCTGTTTGCCATATAATCAGCAATTTTCTCCTCTACGACGAGCGGTGAGACATACGAGCTTGCACAACCGAGCCACAAGGCCGCCAAGCTGAATTATGGTCCCAACACCTTCGAGTATCCGCATGTGTGTAAATCCGATTTCCTGAACAGAGTGAGTGGTGTGAACAAACACGAGAAAACCATTCATACTTTGATATATTCCAGTTTAGTATATTCTGGTAGTCTGATGAAAAAATCAGCCATAGTTCCGCCAGTCATTCACTGGACATACTCGTCAAAAGTCTTTGTCACTCTAAAGATTGTGACGACAATGTCCACCGCGCTATACCCTTGTTCCCAGAGCTCGTTTAATTTCTCCATCGCACCGTCAATGTCGCTCTTGATACACGCGCGAATGATACTTTGGACTGTTACTGGGTGCGGCTGGTCACAGACCTTGAATACATTCTCCCCAGACACAAATCCAAAGCCAGAATGTGTGGACTGGAGGTTGTTGATGGCTTGTCGCATATCGCCCTCGCTCGTGAAGATGAGTGCGGTTAAACCATCATCATTGTATTCAACCTGTTTGTCTGGTAGTAAGTATGTGCTTGCAATGGAACACCGAGGGCCCACGTCACCTTCTCCATCTCACATATCTCGAGCAAACGTTTCAGTATCTCGGTATCCCTCAGCTTAGCGTAACGTAGGATGGCGCAACGACTCTGTATAGGCTCTATGATTTTGCTAGACATGTTGCAGGCCAGACAGAAACGCGTAGTGTTGGAATATATCTCCATTGTTCTGCGGAGCGCCTGTTGAGCACCAGCTGTCATGCTATAACTGGGGTTAGATCCATCTTCTAACAATCAGCAAACTGACCTGTCGGCTTCGTCAAGTATTACAATTTTGTGTCTTCCATGCGGGAGGGTTACTTTTTTCTGCGCGAATGCTTTTATCTTGTTCCGCACAACATCAATACCTCTGTTGAGCGAGGGTATGAGGTAACATCTGCAGCGAGCAGTCAAATGCGAACCTTTCGTCAGAGGCATTCAACTCTAGTACGCCTTCCCTATATGCATCCCCAAGCAGCTGGTGTGCCAGACAATGGATACTCGTCGTCTTACCAATACCTGGGAGGCCCTGTCGGCGAGGAGTTGTGACGTATGATTCGCGCAAGAAGTAGGTGAGAATGTACCGAAATGATGATATGCGGACAGTTTCCGTCTCTTGCTATTACTTTTAAACGCTCGATCGTGTCAGCATTGCCGACAACATCGTCCAACGTTTGTGGCCTGTACTTCTCAACCCTGGGCAAATATGTGGGTGTGTTCTGTCTGATAACGCGAAAACACCGACCAAGGGAGCTCGTACGCAGTGGTGCTTGTACCGTTCGCTGACGCTTTACCTTTTGCTGATGTCGAGGCCATTGCAATGGGAGAGTCTCATTGACGCGACGCGTGACAGGACTGTATGTGTGACAGCCGTGACAACCCGCGTTTTAGAGATGCCGAGCTCAGCCAGATGCTGCTATGACTTCAATACTTGCTCGCAGCTGCCACTGTCGCGTCCAGTTAAGTTCGGTGTTCAACTCAGGTATATCGCCATTTCCCTTACTCCATCGCACGCTGAATCTTTCTAGAAGCAGCCACGACTAAGAGATTTGCTGCAAAGAATGCCACAAATTCTCCACCAACTGCCGCGGTCCTTCCGAAACCCCGGCTTGACTATCGGACC
>QFEL01004319.1:0-10127 GCA_003316195.1 Neoboletus brunneissimus
AATGGGTTTCAAGTGACTCAAAACTGGCACTGGACTCTTTGTATACTGCAAGGGAAATGATATCATCCTTGTGTGAAGACTATGCAAGAAACTCCTAGGGTAACTCCGATGTATCGGAGCTTGGAGGAGTTGAGGCGTTGGCTTCACCTTATGTGGTGTGCCCTTGCTGATCCTTGTTGCCTTGGATTTCAGAGTGGAGATGATGGAAGGAGATCTTCAGAGACTAGGAGGGAAATCTAAGTTGATATTCAAGCTAAGTATATACAGGAGTTTGTTGGAGGGTTTATATACTATGGAATACTATGGTATTAGTAATGGAGTGGTGTGGATTTGTAAGTACTGAGTAAAACAGAAAGCGGGAGGAGTTGGAGCTGGAGCTGTGCTCCTAAATGAACACAGAGTTGGAGGTATCTACAAAGCGAGACTAGTACATAAATGGAATACTAAATATGGAGTCAAAGTCTGGGAGTTGGAGTTGGAGTCCTAGGTGAGAAAGCACCAGAGGATGAACAGAGAAGGTTGGAGGGAGGTTGGAGGGATGGTATATGACACCTTGCCATTGTTTATGTAGACAATGCCCTCTTCTGTGGACCCAATAAAGCTCTCATAGACAAGCTTAAGGCCACATTCATGAAGAAGTGGGAATGCCATGACCTTGAGGAACCTTGTGAATTCCTCAGGATGAATATTAGGAGAAAAGGTCTAAAGCAGATCCATATCAACCAAGTATCCTATCTGTTACGAATACGACCCACGTGACCGGTCACGAGGGATCGCTTCCCACGATCACGGAGACGGACGAATGGGCTGACATTCTGTTGAGCTTAGGAGACGAGGCAGTGTGGAGCACTGCCTTCGCGGAGGCATTTGGCGAGGACCCAGTAGTGAGGACGTAAGCACGGACCCTTTCCCTCTATCTCCCCCGCGACCCTTTGGTCGCTATTCCTTTACTTATTGATCCCGGTTGACTCTCACCCCATTGGCCACGGACTCTATTCTCCTCGGTAGCATTCTCTTGCATGCTACCTCGTAGTTCCTCCCCTGACTTACTACCACCGAGCGGGCCTTTAACCTTTACTATAAATAGCGCGTAGTTACCTGTGGTACGGTAACTTTGATCTACACTTAACTTCATGTCTACAAGTTCCGAGATCGCATCTCCCCGACCTCGCCTCGCTTCGCTCAGCTCGCTCCCCTCTCCCTTCGCTAGGAAGTAACGCCCCTTTATCGTATCGCCCAGGAGACCTAGCTCCCGGCTCCAGGAAGTCCACTCGGGACTTAGCGGACACGGATCGTGTCACTTGTTACGGTCAAACGTAACACTATCTGCATAAAGTTCTGGAGTGATTCAGAATGCAGAATGCAAACCCCGCCTGAACTCCTTTGCCACAGGGATATTACCCAGTGAAGAATGATGCCCCTGTCAACCATGAATTGCAGACATGCTTTCAAACAGTAATTGGCTCGTTATTATACATACATCATGATTTGTACTCACCCAGATATCACCTATGCTGTAATGCAAATGGCTAGACATTCTGCAAACCCCTCACAGGCACACCTTGATCAGGCCCTATATATCTGCCAATATCTTCTTGGTACCAGAGACTACTCATTGGTCTATGACAGTTCAAAAGATTCTGGGATCATTGCTTGTATAGACTCAGATTGGGGCCAAGACCCTGATACCAGTCACTCTCAAACTGGATATGTTGTTAAATTAGCTGATAGTGTCTTCCTTTGGAATTCACACCTGCAAAAAACCACTGTTCTATCTTCTACTGAAGCTGAGTACATGGCTCTGAGCAACTGTATGCACCAAGCCATCTGGATTAGGCAGATGATGGAAGAATTGGGTTACCATCTAAAACCAATCCCAGTTTGTGGTGACAACCAAAGATTGCTCTTTATTGCACAGAATCCAGTCACTGAAAAGAGATCCAAGCACATTCACATTAAATACTGTTACGGTTCGACCTTGGGTAGGGCGACCGTAGACCCGAAAGGTAGGAGCTCCTAGGGCGGGCAAGGACAAAGACGTAGACGAAGTACTATATGGCGCGGACGCGGATGGGAACGTGGATCAAAGGTCCGAAGTTCCAGTCGACTCAGGTCTGACGCCTTGTTGTCGAGTTCTAGGGATATGAAGAGACTAGCCGGTCCAGTGACAGGCGAAGTCGGATCGCACAAGGGTGAGCTTCAAGGAGTAGATTCGGGAAGCTAAGCTACAGTACAGGGATGCGAGCTGGTTGTTTACATAGGGTACCCTACTGCGCACAGACCGAGTCAGATATAGCAGGTATGGGGCAAAGGGGAAGAGGTGCGCATGGTGTCCGAGCGGGGGTACTACAGCAAGGGCACTAAATGGAGCGGAACGGGCACAATAGCCGGATATGAAGAGCGGAGATGAAAAGGAGGCGCTGCCCGGGGCAGAGGGGAAGGGTTCGAAAAGAACCCGGGCTAGGCTGTGTGGTTTAAGGTTTAAATGAAAAGGGGCCATGACCGACCGGAACTACCGACTGGAACTGAAGGGAACACAGGAGGTGAAAAGCATAGATGTGTCGGAGCTTCCGACCGGAAGTGAAGGGAATGCGAGAAAAGAGGAGCGTAGGTAGGGCTAAGGCGAGCGGAAGAGAAAGGAAAAAGGGTAGACGTAGAAGTGAATTGTAACAAATACCATTTCATATGCGATGTGACAAAATACCGCTAACTCCAGAAGGTATACCAGTTCTCCGGTCCTAAGAAGAACTTACATAGACTCTTCGTGTTACATTCAAACCCAGGTAGGCCCGAGATGTAGACCTGGTGGCATCTTCTAGTTGAGGAAGTCCTGATGGGGGCGCCAGACAACAGTAGAAGATGATCAACGCAGTGGACATTGGGCGAGGTGCGAAGTACATACAATGCTAGGGAAAGTCCATGGTACAAGGTACAAGGGAGGTACCAGGTAAGATCAAGGTAAGGAACCAGTGTTCAAAGGGTCCAGTATATAAGTATACAATAGAAGAGGAGCCCAAATGTGGGCCAAGGGTATGGGCCAAGGGTGAGGATGTCAAAAGGACATGCAAGCTAAAGTGCCAGATGTGAACTAAGCAAGGGTAGGGGCTGTGTAAGTGGGGCAAAGGAAAATAATACAGCATAACGTCGATAGATGCATGACCAGGGCAAGGGGTGAGCATGACAGCTCCGAAGAGTAAGGTAATGAAGAATGTCAAGGTGAACGAGAAGCAGAAGAAAGCGTACGAGGGAGTCAGGGGAAGATCCCAGGCAGATACAAGGACAAAAGACAGTGATGGGGAAGATCCCCAGATGTGACTGGTGAAGGTCCAAGGTGATGGGGTGAAGGAGCATTCCTGGATAGGCATGGGAACAGGTCTATGGTGGAGGGTAGGACGGGGGAGGTAACTCGGAGTGGGGCAAGGGTGGAAGGCGAAGGGTCTGAGTGGTGTCTAATTATTAGACCAAGCAAGGGGGTCATGTTAGGAACAGTGACAGCCTTCCTAGGCAAGGAGGGACAAGGACGAGGGGCGAGGTACAAGTGTACGGACGGTTTTCACAGGTGTGAGACAGGGGTTGAGCTGAAAAAGGGATAGGGGCTAGGCAAGTTGTAACACTCTGCCCACTCCAGAGTTCAGGAGTTTGTCAACTCCAAAGAAGTCTTTCTCCTTATTGTTACGTTCCAACTGGGTAGCTGGACATGTAGACCTGGTGGCATCTTCTAGTCGAGGAAGTCCTGACGGGGGCGCCAGACAACAGTAGAAGATGATCAAAGTGGTGGCATTGGGTGAAGTGCGAAGTACAAGTGCTACGATGCGGAGGAGGGTCCAAGGGATCACATACAAGGTACTAGGGAAATACCAGGTAAGATCAAGATAGAGAATAAGTGTACTAAGAGGTCCAGTATATAAGTAGGTGAATCAAGAGGAGCCCGAATGTGGGCAAAGGGTGTGGGCAAAGGGCAGGGACATCAAAAGGATGCGCAAGCTAAAGTGCCAGGTGTGAAATAAGTGAGGGTGGGGGCTGTTACAATTCATTCGTATGACTACTCTTTTTCCTTACTCTACGATACATTCTTCTCACCCATGCCTTCTCCCTCGACCCGTCCTACCATGATTCATCTTACCGTGACTCTTCACCGGTCTCTATCGGTGCCTATTCATCTTAAACTCTAAACTCGCACAGCCTCGCCCAGGTTCTCTTCCGAACCCTTCCCTTCCGCCCTGGGCAGCGCCCCTTTCATCTCTGCCTTTCATCTCCGAATACTGCCTCCATTTCCCTCCGTTCCGTGCCCTTGCTGTAGTACCCCCGCTCGGACACTATGCGCACCTACTCCCCTTTGCCCTGTACCTACCATTTCTGACTCGGTCTGTGCGCAGTAGGGTACATTATTTAAACTGCTGGCTAGTCTCCTTGTACCCTAGCTTAGCTTCCCGAATATACTCCTAACAAGCTCACCTTCGTGTGATTAAGCTTTCGCCTGTCGCTGGACTGGCTAAGCCTTTCGCATCCCTCGTACTCGACAACAAGGCTATAGACCTGAGTCGACTAGGGCTTTGGACCTTTGATCCTCGCCCTCACCTGCATACCTGCCCATAGGCAATCCTTCGCCCTCTCTCCCTACGCCCTCGACTTGAGCTACCACTTTCGGGTCTATGGTCACCCACCCCCTGGTCGAACCGTAACAGGGGCCGTGTAAGTGGGGTAAAGGGGAATACTACAGCGTGACGTCGGTGGATGCATGACTAGGGCAAGGGGTGTGCTGATAGCACCGGTGGTAAGGTAAATGAAGAGTAACAAGGTGAACAAGAAGAAGAAGAAAGCGTACGGGTGCGCCAGGGGAAGATCCTGGGCAGATGCAAGGACGAATGATGGTGATGGGGAAGATCCCCAGATGTGACCGGTGAAAGTCCGAGGTGACAGGGAAGGAGGGCGTTCCTGGATAGGCACAGGAACGGGTCTATGGCAGAGGGTAGGACGGGGGAAGTAACTTGGAGTGGGGACGAGGACGGAGGATGAAGGATCTGAGTGGTGTCTAGTCATAAGACCAAGCAAGGGGGTCACGTTAGGGACGATGATGGCCTCCCTAGGCGAGGAGGGACGAGGATGAGGGGCGAGGTACAAGTGTACAGACGGTTCTCACAGGTGTGAGACAGGGGCTGAGCCGAAAAAGGGATAGGGGCTAGGCGAGTTGTAACACTTATGATATAACACTGTCATTCAGCTACACCCATTACTGTAATTTTCCCTTCCTCCACTTTCCCTGATACTTGTTAAGGTATGAGTGTGCCTTCACCCTACAGTACTTAAGTTCCCTTTTCTCTCTTCTGGCACCTCAGTTGTTTTCACTCTTCTAAGGTAGCAGCTGAGGTGAGTAAACTTCATACACTATTTTACTCCTAAGCTAATATACTATAGCTCTGGTACATTTAGGTAAATATAGTTGTTTTCGCCCTTCTAAGGCAGCAGCTGAGCTCCAGTACATTTACTCCAGACCTCCTCCGCTGCACTCCAGACCTTCGGACCTCTGGACTCTAACACAATGCTGTGATGGTTACAAAGGATGTAGAACTACTATTTATCCCTGGAGATGATAATCCAGCAGATATGTTCACTAAGAACCTCAGACATGTTAAGTTCGAGAAATTCCATTCTCAACTTGGTCTTGAATTCTACTCACTGGCTTGAGCCTTGCTCACCTGTGCGACTTTCCTATACCTCTGACGCTGATTGTATCCGGAATACAAAGCAAGGGGGAGTGTTGAAGTATAGCATAGTTACACTAAGTATTTAGTAGTATTACATAAATGTGTACCTTTGACTACTTAGTTTGCAGGTCATGACTGAGTTACAATAGGAGTTTCAATTCTTCTTGAACATAAACCACAACCATCAGTCCCAACACTCAGGTATGTCGTAGGGCCCTTTCTCCCTCAGTACAGTGCTCACTGCACTGCATCCTGTTATATGAGGCCACTCGATCCTCTTGACAAGAGCACATGCTTGATATCTACAGTATCTACATAATTTTTAATGTCTTTTGTTACACCAGGCCAAGAGAAGTATCATGTGAGGAGATGAATAGTGCATCCTTGTCCAAAATGTCCTCCGATAGGCAAATCATGGCAAATATTAAGTAACTGAATATGTAAGAATTCTGGTATAAATATTTTGTTTTTTGAGTTTTTGAATATTTTTTGTTCCGAGTCAAAGGAATAGTTGTGAATAAAATCAACTCCCATAGAGCTGGATTTAGATTGTAAGGTATTAAAGAAGTCAGAAAATAGGAAAATATTGTTAATGAAAACAGAAGGTGATAATACAGTAATGTTCATATTGTGATCTTGTACAGTGTCCCCATGATCTGGTCATTGTGAGAGAGCATTGGCTCATCCATTGCTTGATCCGGGTTTGTAAATGAATAAGTAGTTAAACTCTTGTAGAAGCACATGCCATCGAGCTTGGCAACCAGATAGAGTTTTTGGCTTTTTCCTGTATTTGAGATTCTTGTAATCTGTTCAGATCTTGAAACTTTCTCTACCAATAAGATAGTGTCTCCATTCTTCTAGTGCTCTAATGACTGCCAGGAGTTCTTTGTCATAAATAGGATAGTTCCTTTCAGCACTATTAATGAGTGTGAGATAAAGGTGCAGGAACACCATAGTCCATCATTGCATTTTACTGAAAGGACTGCTCTGGTGGCTATATCTGAGGCATCAGTCTTGACTTGCATTTCCTAATTCTGGTCTGGATAAGCAAGAAGGAGTACTTCCTTGAATTTTCCTTTCAGGGTTTGGAATGCTGTTTCTTGAGTTGCTTCTTACATAAATGGAGTATCTTTTTTGGTGAGATCATTTAGGGGGCATATGATCTTGGCAAATCCTTTGATAAAGTGATGATAATAATTGCAGAGTCCAAGGAAGCCTTGTAGTTGCTTTAGGTGTGTGGGAGTTGGCCAATCCAGGACTTCAGATACCTTCTTTTTCTGCATTTCTACCCCCTCTTTAGACACTACCATGCCTAAAAACTCCACTTTTTCCTTTGAAAAGAAATATTTCTCTGGTTTTACATATAAGTCATTGTCTTTAAGCCTTCGAAGAACTTCTTTTACAAAGTTCTTGTGTTCTTCATGGCTTTTTCCTTTAGTAAATATCATATGGTCATTGATGTAAATTACGAGTATCATATACATGTCATTAAATATGTCATTCATTATCTATTGGAAGGTGGGGGGTGAGTTGGTCATCCCAAAGTACATAATAACAGGTTTGTAGGATCCAATGGGGGTAACAAATGCCCCTTTCCACTCATTGCCTTCTTTGATGCATACATTGTTGTATCCCCATCAAAGATCTAGCATGGTAAAGAGATCTGCATGCTTAAGACAGTTGATCAAAGTGGAAATTAATAGAAGAGAGTAGGCATTTTTAATGGTTCCTTCATTTAAATAATGGTAGTCCATGACTAATCATTTTTTACCATTTTTCTTGGGAATAAAGAAAACAGGCATGGTTTGAGGAGACTTTGAAGGTCTGATATAATCTTTTTTGAGTTTCTTATCAATGAATGTTTGGACTTTGTCCATTTCTTGTTCTGATAAAGAAATGACCTGACCCTTCTTAGAGATGAAATCAGATTTTAGGTCAATTGCATGATCTCAGGGCTTTTGCTCTGGCATGTGCTCCAATTTCTTTTCAGAAAACATATCAAGGAACTTGTGGTAGGTTTCAGGGACCTTCTTGGCTAGCCCTTCTTCTATGGTGCGAATAAAAGAGGATTGTAATGGTACAGAAGGTGAAACAGCGATGAGTCCATATCCCATCATTTTACAGTATGTTATACATTGAGGAAAAGAAATTCTTTTGTGGACCCAGTCCACATTGGGGTTATGGCGATAAAGCCAATTGCAGCCAATGATGAGGCAGTGAGTGCCTAGTTTGGAAACATAGGCATCAATCACCTCCAAATGTTCTTCTACTGTAATAATTAAAGTTACACTTTTGATTACTTGGCCTATTGCTCCTTGAGAGCCATCAGCACTGGGAACCATAATAGAATTAGGGGTGTTATAATAGGGAATTCCTTGTTGTATCATATATTGTTCATCAATAAAAGTGTGGAAAGCTCTAGAGTCAAGAAGTGCCTGAACATGTTGATTACACCATTGGCCCTCTTTTTTAACCTGGATAATAGTTTTAAGGGAAAATTCACCACAAAAAGAAGGTGTTGTTTTGTTTATGGTTATTTATTAAGGGGTTCGATTGAAAGGAGAATTTTTTACTTGCCATACAAGGGAATCAAGCATGCTATTTTTTAATTCCAGCACCATGCTTATGGGAGTCACCCTTATGGAATGAAAATTGATTTCAGCAAAGATAGTATCTAATGTACAAGTAGGAAAATCATCATCAGTGCAGCCCACTAGGTTGTTTTTGTCCTTATTGTGCATAACTAGTGTGTGACTACCAGAGAAGAAAGAAGAAGAAAAATCTCATTTATAGGTACCCTCATTATCTATAAACTCTGTTCTTTTAAAACATCCATTGCACAGTACTTGGCTTCAGCCTCAAACTTACAGTGACTTCCAAAATTGAGTCAATGTTTTGAAACTTTGGAGTATTTGCTATATAACTCAGGAATATAAACAAATAGAGCCAAAGTGTAAGTAAATGAATAACTGTACATGCACCTGGCTATGTTCTGCAAAAGGAATTATGCCATTTGAATTAGTAGTCATGGAGATATGGTCAATTCAGATTGGCAAGTCATTGACTCAATTTTGTAACTATGTATCAAATTTATAGAATCAGCCAATTCTAGTACTTTGTATGACCTCCTTTGGCCTTGATCACTGCTTGGATCCTCCTAGGCATGCTTTCAATCAAATTCTGACACACCTCTGGATCTATATTGTTCCATACTTCTGCCACTCTATCCCAAATCTCCCATACTCCTTTAGCATGTCTTGAATACTTAGCAAGCTCCTTTTTGATATGATGCCAGAGGTGTTCAATAGGATTAAGATCTGGAGATTGTGGAGGCCAATCTAGGACATTGATATCATTGTCTTCCATCCACTTCTTGGCTTTTTTGGAGGTATGTTTGGGGTCATTGTCTTGTTGAAAGATAACATCCTCCAGACAAATTCCAGATTCCTCCAAGCTGGGAAGCAAGTTGTCCCTCAAAATGTCCACATATTGGTTGGCATCCATTCTTCCCTCAACCTCTGCAAGGTGCCCAACACCTTCCCAACCCATACACCCCCATACCATGATATTTCCTCCTCCAAATTTCACTGTTCCCTGAACCTCTCTGTTAATAAGGCCCTCACCTGCCTGTTTCCATACCCATTCCTTGCCATCTGACCCTATCCTATTGATTTTGGTCTCATCTGACCAAATAACCCTTTTCCAGTCTTCAATAGTCCATTCCTGGTACTTTAGGGCAAAGGCTAAACGCTTCTTCTTGTTTCTTGCAGCAAGAAGTGGCTTTTTTTCCTTTGTAACAGCCTTGAATGAATGGTTTTTGAGGACTCTTTTTACTGTTTGTGAGGAGACTGGACTAGGAATGATGGAATTGATATGATGGGTAGCCTGGACAGCATTGGCAGCTCTGCCTGTGGTGATTTGAGTAATGATAGCATGTTGAGAAGTGGCTGAAAGCTTGGAGGGACAGCCAGAAAGAGGTATAGGTCTGTTAGGAAGGAGATCCCTGAGTATCCTAGAGACAGTAGATTGGCTGACACATAGTTTGGAGGCAATATGACAAGTAGAATGACCATTAGAGGCCAGAGAAAGGATGTTTTCTTTTTGAGAGGAGGAAGTGGGATGCATAGGGAATTTGAAAGGCAAGAGAGATTAAACCAACCCTTAAATAGTGTCAGTTGAAGTGATTACTAAGATGTAGTAGCTATGGTAACCATCTGTCATGCTTCCATCAAGGGTTACATGTGACAGCTGTCAAATATTGACAGATCTGACAGGTAGTTACATAATTGAGTCAATGACATACTGAATTGAATTGACTATATCTCCATGAATACTTATTCAAATTACATAAATCTTTTTTGGAATAAAGCCAGGGGCAGGCACATTCTGGCACCTACTTTCACTTTGGCTCTATTTGTTCAT
>QFEL01004329.1:0-10014 GCA_003316195.1 Neoboletus brunneissimus
GTTAGGAGAGGGGGTTCAAAGGTAGAAGGGTGTGGTTTGTGTGGAAGGCGAACTGCTGTGTTTTTGGTGCAAGGGTATCTTGGCGGCATGCGAAGACCATGAGGACTTGGTGCTTTTCCATTTAGAACACCCACTGGCATTAGCGCCAGCGGCCTCGAGCACACTGATCTATTGGTCCACGATCCAGACAACGTCGAATTCCTCAATCTCTGCTGTCTCGTGATCTGTTAATTTATCAACACGTTGAACAGCATCAGCTCCAAAACTCACGTAATCCACTTGCCATGTCCCGTTAGTGGCGGAATCACCATATCAACGTGCCAAACGTCTGGGTATGCCGTCGTGACGATAACTCTCTTCGTCTGAATTCGAGTCCGGTAGGTACCACATAGTGGGTCCCACGTAGCAGTACAAGCTGCACATGTATGAACAGTCAAAGTTTGCCGTAGATTCCGAATATGTGCTCAACACCGGTGGTACCAGTGGGATGAACACAACAAGGGACAGTTCTATGACATAATCGAGCGCCCAACTAGGGTTTGATCATGTTCAAATCCTTCACAGAACTTGACGTGATCGGAGCACAGATCTTTCAGGGTTTTCGACGCCGCTCAACGCACGGAGTCAGCGACATGGCCGCGTTTTCATTACCGTTTTGTGATACCCCCGCTGGCCAGTCTTTCCTCTCGAATCTGTTCTAAAGTGGTCTCTGAGGTTCAACACGTTGCCAGTTAGCAGTGACTTGAAAAAATACTATCGTGCCCGCGTTTGTGAATGGCATGTCTACTGCAAAGGAAACTCACAAATCAACCCATTCTCGACACTCCACAGACCCAACAACGGCGAGCTCGAGGTCATACTGAGCGAGGATGCCACTTTTGACGCACGAATGAAACACATCGAGACGGCAATACCCAGGAACGGAACAACATTGGTATGGTCAAGTCTCTTCCATATTCCGAGTTCTCGACGGAGCATCTGCAAAGTCAAATTTGTTGATTGGGAGGAGGGGAACTTGAACCACCTTAACATACTTATCTCCATCTATTGTAAGCCCAGATCGGAAAGCCTTTACAGCAACCTTAAAGGGAAGTGAATAACAGTCAACGGTGAGGCGCACACCACGACCAACCTCTTTCGGTGCCGAACTACCAGTATAGCGACATTTATAGACATCACCAAAAACACCTCCAGCGAAATACTGATCATCATATTTGGAGATATGGGGTGTGAGATCTGGTGGAAGGGGGAAATTGGTACTGGAAAGGTCGATTCGACTGAAGACTTGATGTGAGTAAAACAGCGAAGAACGGGCACCAGTGTGATAACAGCTCACCTAAAGCGAGTAACTACCAAACTCTCGACGGAACCCAATCAAGGCACTGACCACAAATACATCTCTCCGTATGACGTTGCTGACGCCTGAATTCGCTAGGGGGAGAGAAACAGTGTGTTTACAGGAGTAGGATGTTGTTGTTGTTCAAGTTGTCCGATCGGAGCTTGTGTCCCAGAAATGCACAGTCGCGCTCACGGCGATCCATCCATCTGTGGAAAGGAAGAGGTATATTGTTTCTTCTGCATGACCTGTCCACGGATGTCCGATTTGTTCCCCTGTATTGGAATCCGAACACCGAATCGTTTTGTCGCCCAAAGCGGAGAAGAGGGTGCAGCTGCCTTGCAGCAAACCAAGGATGAACTGACCACTCTTGATGTCGTAGTACAGACAGATGCTCACCCTCCGTGGTGCCACATGCGAGTTTGTTCCGGTCGGGAGAGACATCACAAAATTTGTAAAGTCACGAGATTACAATAGATGGTAATATTTTCCGTTATCACGTGCTATGGACCGATTTGGTCTATCAGGTTTCATCCACCCATATTCCGCAATCTCAATTAGCTGCTTTTCCGAACCAGAGGCAGACTTTCTGCGCGAGTGTTGTCTTTCTGATATCTCTGATAATGGATTATATTGATGCTTACTAGAGAAGCATTGGCAAAAGTGTAAGTTTGACTCATTCTAATCCTACATTTATTACTACACTTGCAGTACACTCATTCTAATCTTAATGCTACATTTAGATTTTATTTTTTGTACACTTTTTAATACACTCTTAAATGGCCATTTCAATGTTATAAATATGTTGTGTAGCCCGAATCGAACTCAGAACTTCATGCCTTCCGAAAATGGTAACCGTCAGACAAAACAGCCGTTACACCACAGCATCTTTTATAATATGCACCATTAGATGTATATGACTACTCGTCTCTGACCTTTGGTAGTCTACTACACTTTTAGCCTACTTTTGCTACACTTTTTATTATACTTGTGCAACACTTTTTGTTTGTAGATCTGTGAGTGTGGACTGGGCACATTTGCCTTTCTATCATTCTGTGAGGATGCAATGTATTGTGTTATCAGAATTGAGTGATTATGATATTACAATAGCATTAGGTGTGGCACAGCTTGGATTTTGCGATAGCTCCTGACATAAGCAACCAGCCGCGACTGACCATTCTCACGTGCTGTCAGGGAATCTCAGCCATATCAGGTAATCTCATGATTTTGCAATTTTTGTGATGGAAGCGGACGGACACAATAGTGACACAGCCGTCATCTAGACGGATGTCATCGTTAACGTTGACCAGTCTCCCTTCCATGGTGCAAATAGCCGTGGTTGGCAGACCAGCCACCACAATGAGTCGACCATCCGGCGTTGATGGAGAGGCTAGGGACCTTTGCAGGGTGGATATACCTTTAGACCACTGGCTCGCGCGACTCGACGTCCCATATCTTGATCTCCCCATCCAAACCACTGCTAATGATCTTTGTGCCATCCCGGGTTACAGCAAGACCGCATATCGCACTCTCGTGCGCTATCGATGTTCCTTCCTGCTCCCCGACTTCCAAACTCCAGACCCTCACGATTCCGTCTTTAGAGCCAGTGACAACTCGTCGGCATCAGGGAAATACGCGAGCTCGAAAAATGAACATTATTTACCGAGATTACCAAATGTGGCTGAGGACCACCATCGAAAAATCGTCAGTGTCATTAGATCACTAGGCCATCAATTGTCCCGACTCACACCCAGCCGCAGCTAGCAGAATTCGGGGGTTAACGCATCTGTCCAGTTTATGTCATTCAAAACACGACCCGGAGCCCAGGAGCAAGCCGGGCGGGATTGGTACCCGAGAGAAAAACTTGGCCACTGGGCAACCTTCTTGGGGGCCACTTGCTGACTCACTACTTCGGGTTACAGTAATGTTCGGGTTCGGGGCCCATTTCTGAGATAGGCCGGCAGTCCCCCAGTGGGCCGAACCATAGGCGAGTCCACTATACACATATCCAGAACAAGCCATCATTTATCCCTCCATGTGCAGCAGGTGTGTAGTTAATTGCATTCTCTGAACAGCCGACAGAGCGCTGAGTCGAATGTCGTTAACGTGCGATCCATTACGTCTGGGCGTGATCAACGTTCAATATGTTTTTATATTTCGATTGACGTCAGCGTGGTCCGAACGTTTACATTTGTCAATTCGCATGGGTTATCACAATTGTAAGCACCCTAAAGTCTTTAAGCCACACAAGCAATGAAAGATGAAACGTGAGGTTTATGGAACTTCTTTGCTGCGGCCAACTGTATTCATTGAAAGTTTGTCTGGTTAATGCAGGTGGTGCCGACCTTTATACATGTTGCACTCACTCGATTGTTCTGACCATTCTCATCAATAGATGCCGATAGAGGCGAACAACTCGCTACGGCACAACTTGCGAAGAACCTGAGATATAAGGTTTGCAGGTCGACTTCGTTGTGTTAACATACGTACGAATAATTTCCTCAACCCTGTCTAGCTTAGTTTCAACCCAAGCGACTGATCTCCAAAGCAGGCGAGTAACGTTATCGCTTGACAACTCTCTGACGGCTTATATGATAATTTTGAAGCCCTCTCATTGGCTGGTGAGCGCTTGAGCATCCAAGCGATCCAAAAAAAGTGCATTTAGGTCATACCAGCTGTGTGCCCTCCACAAAATGTGCTTTTTTGTGGCGTTCGGGATGTCTGATCAGGGCCAGGAAGTTCCGCGTGTACTAATCTGAATTCGCAAGTATCTGTCAGTTTGTGATGGCCTGTCCGTCCCCCGAAAGGGGAAAAAGTTTACGATCTCTTGGGTATAAAAGCTAGTCAAGTCCTTTCCTCCTCCGAACCAGGAAATCCATTCCCCTCCCTCCACAGTCTACATATCTCGCATTCATCATCCGACATGTTCGCCAAGCTCAGGTATATTCTTTTTATGCTTTATGTCTACCCTATCGTTGTGACATTGACCGACGTGCACATTTAGTGTTCTCGGCCTCTGCCTTGCCGTCGTCTCTGCGTTAGAAATCCAAATAGACACAGATGTTGCTTATGTTGGCCAAGATATCGATGTCACTCTCACTACTGACTCTGGCGACCCTATCGATGTCGACCTCTATCTGGCTGGTCAAAAGACGGATGATCGGTATCTCGTTGACTCCGATGTGGTGGTTGAAAACAATGCGACCATTTACTTCACTGTCCCTAAAGTCGACTACCCAGGAACGTGCGTACCACCTTTTCAAACATCTAATGAGCGTATAAGTTTATACACTCACCAGGCTCTATGACGTGATCGCAACCAAAGTCGGGTATGTACTCCTTGCTTTTTTGTCATTCACACTAGCTTCCGAATGCGCGATCGCTGATATTACTTCCTTTCTCGTGGTCCCTCCAGTGACTCTAGTGTGCAGTATGCCGTTAGCGATGCAGTCCCTGTCCAGCCTTGAGCGCCGACCGGATGACGTCCAGAATAGTCAAGAGTAGATGGTTTTAATGAGAATGCTTGTCAAATCACGAATAGCTTCTTGATTATCTATGCGGACCGTTGTTTTTGACTACAGTACATGCAATAGGTCACATCCCCCGTAAATTCGCCTGCCATTCTGTGGAAACACGTGATAGGATTGCTATTATTCCACCGGATTGTTGATCTGGTCTAGTGCACGCTGATCGGTCGAGTTGCCCACATAAATTCCATGCCAGACCCCTCAATCCGGTCGCAGTCAATGAGTAGGTGTTCGGTGTCGTCGTCCCATGGCCCACCCTTGTTGACGTGGCGGAAGAACTACTTCCGCCTTTGTCATATTCAGTGGTCATTTTGGCAGGGACAATTGAACTCACCTAGTCTATTGGCACCCACCGAGTGCGTTCTGTTCCAGCTAGTACGTCCCATAACCATACACAAACCCTAGCTCGTCTGTAATGTAATCACACTGCGCCACACGATATCCATACCTTGCACTGTCCGTCACATTTACCACCACCTGTACTTCTCCCCCTCCCATACCACCTCCGCCCCTACATAATTTGGACTTCCACTCCACGTGATCTCCACCCACCGCTTCATCACCTCCCGCGTGACCTCGATCTGTTCTCCCGTCAACGGCTGATACAGCCCATCCATCTCTGCCGTTCCGGACACCCAATAGAGCTTGTCGGCATGACAGACGCGATCACGACACATACCCAAGTTCGGGGTCAACGAGGGATCAAGGCCAGTGTCAGAGACGGTATGGTAGGTGTTCCCTGGATTGGTCGTGTTCAATTCTAGGGATCCAAGGTACGTCGACGGACAGAGCGTCAACGTTTCAACGCTGCACTGGACATCCCTCCTTCTGGCGTCATCTCGTAGGGATAGAGCTTCGTCTCGTTCACGATGTCGACGATCTGAGTTTTGCTAAAGTAACGCGGGAGCTGCAGAAGGTGGCGGTGTCATCACATTCGGTGGGTGACAAGATGGTGGGGACATGAGCACACACGCCCTCTCGAGTGCTGCTTGCGATTTCATTGAGGACGTAGTCCCTGAATGCACGCAGCATCTACGTTAGAAGGCACAGTTGTGAGGGTCAGCGACACATCCAGTGCAAGTTCTGATGAGTATGGGTCTCTGGTACTGAAATCAGATTCCAGGATGGCGATGCCTGTGTGCACGTCAGAATGCACCCAGAATGAAAAAAAAAGTGGATTTACTGAAGGGGTTACAAACTGTATATTTTGGGTTTGTTCCAAGGAGGTCGCTAGTTAATGTACCGCCGGCCGATTCGCCAAACACCAAAGCTTTTCTTGGCTAGATCAACAGCTGAAAACTCGCAGACGAAGATGAAAACTTACGTCTCTGCCAAAAGCTCTGATATTGTCGTGCACCCAATGATACAACACATGTTCATTATCAACGTCGGGAGGCTATGAAAACATTCCGAGACAGTGGTCAAAACATGTAATAGACGAGTCCTACCTGAGTGCAAAAGGGACGATAGGAAAGGGCCGTACGTACAGTGTTTGAGGAGATGGTGAAGGCTGTCAGTACTAGCAGCTGAAAACGGCCTTGGCCGGCCGCCAATCCCTTGTACACCTGACCTTATAACGTGTAACAACACCAAAGGCCGGACCGGCGCCGCGAAGCGCCCACTAAGGATCTGGAACGCAACATCATGGGACTGACCTGGATGTTCCGTTTCGCTGGTTGTCACAATGCACCTGTCCGCGAGCGCCACTTCAGCCTCGACAAGATTATCGATGCTCATTCTGTGAAGATGGCCAAGGAAGTCAACCCGTATTATCGATAGGGGGTTCGGGGAGTGGGCTCTCCCAGCCTAGAGTTGCAGCTTCCTGCGAAAATGCGCGGGGTTGTGAATGATGCAAGGAATAACCATGAGACAAGATTTGGTGCGCTTAAATCCACCATCGTCCCCGAAGTCAGTCATGTCGTTCGCAGTCTCCTTCGATCCGCTTAAAGATCTCGCCGCGTGAGAGGTAACTGTCGTTTCCATGGCTGGAGCTGCGCTAGGAAAGAGGCTATGAGGTGGGGCCGGACAGAGAAGCTATCGACATTTGAGTGGCTACATTATTTACCGAGATTACCAAATGTGGCTGAGGACCACCGTCGAAAAATCGTCAGTATCATTAGATCGTGACTAGGCCATCAATTGTCCCGACTCACACCCAGCCGTAGCTAGCGGAATTCGGGGGTTAACGCATCTGTCCAGTTTATGTCATTCAAAACACGACCCGGAGCCCAGGAGCAAGCCGGGCAGGATTGGTACCCGAGAGAAAAACTTGGCCACTGGGCAACCTTCTTGGGGGCCACTTGCTGACTCACTACTTCGGGTTACAGTAATGTTCGGGTTCGGGGCCCATTTCAGAGATAGGCTGCCAGTCCCCCGGTGGGCCAAATAGTGAACCGGACAAGATACTGCCAGTGGGCCGAACCATAGGCGAGTCCACTATGCATATATCCAGAATAAGCCATCATTTATCCCTCCATGTGCAGCAGGTGTGTAGTTAATTGCATTCTCTGAACAGCCGACAGAGCGCTGAGCCGAATGTCGTTAATGTGCGATCCATTACGTCTGGGCGTGATCAACGTTCAATATGTTTTTATATTTCGATTGACGTCAGCGTGGTCCGACCGCTTACATTTGTCAATTCGTATGGGCTATCACAATTGTAAGCACCCTAAAGTCTTTAAGCCACACAAGTAATGAAAAATGAAACGTGAGGTTTGTGGAACTTCTTTGCTGCGGTCAACTATATGTTCATAACTCATTCTTCATTGAAAGTTTGTCTAGTTAAACGCAGGTGGTGCCGACCTTTATACATGTTGCACTCACTCGATTGTTCTGACCATTCTGCATCAATAGATGCCGATAGAGGCGAACAACTCGCTACGGCACAACTTGCGAAGAACCTGAGATATAAGGTTTGCAGGTCGACTTCGTTGTGTTAACATACGTACGAATAATTTCCTCAGCCCTGTCTAGCTTAGTTTCAACCCAAGCCACTGATCTCCAAAGCAGGCGAGTAACGTTATCGCTTGACAACTCTCTGACGGCCTATATGATAATTTTGAAGCCCTCTCATTGGCTGGTGAGCGCTTGAGCGTCCAAGCGATCCAAAAAAAATGCATTTAGGTCATACCAGCTGTGTGCCCTCCACAAAATGTGCTTTTTTGTGGCGTTCGGGATGTCTGATCAGGGCCAGGAAGTTCCGCGTGTACTAATCTGAATTCGCAAGTATCTGTCAGTTTGTGATGGCCTGTCCGTCCCCCGAAAGGGGAAAAAGTTTACGATCTCTTGGGTATAAAAGCTAGTCAAGTCCTTTCCTCCTCCGAACCAGGAAATCCATTCCCCTCCCTCCACAGTCTACATATCTCGCATTCATCATCCGACATGTTCGCCAAGCTCAGGTATATTCTTTTTATGCTTTATGTCTACCCTATCGTTGTGACATTGACCGATGTGCACATTTAGTGTTCTCGGCCTCTGCCTTGCCGTCGTCTCTGCGTTAGAACTCCAAATAGACGCAGATGTTGCTTATGTTGGCCAAGATACCGATATCACCATCATTACTGACATGAGCGCCCCTACCGATGTCGACCTCTATCTGGTTGGTCAAAACACGGATGATCGGTATCTCGTTGACTCCGGTGTGGTCGTCGAAAACAGTGCGACCATTTACTTCACTGTCCCTGAAGTCAACTACCCAGGAACGTGCGTACCACCTTTTTAAACATCTAATGAGCGTATTAGTTTACACACTCACCAGGCTCTATGACGTGATCGCAACCAAAGTCGGGTATGTACCCCTTGCTTTTTGTCACTCACACTAGCTTCCGAATGCGCGATCGCTGACATTACTTCCTTTCTCGTGGTCCCTTTAGTGACTCTAGTGTGCAGTATGCCGTTAGCAATGCAGTCCCTGTTCTGCCTGAAGCGCCGACCGCATGACGTCCAGAATAGTCCGGAGCAGATGGTTTTAATGGGAATGCTTGTTAAATCACGAATAGCTTCCTGATTATCTATGCGGACCGTTGTTTTTGACTACATACAATGGGTCACATCCCCCGTAAATTCGCCTGCCATTCTGTGGAAACACCTGATAGGATTGCTATTATACCACCGGATCGTTGATCTGGTCTAGTGCACGCTGATCGGTCGAGTTGCCCACATAAATTCCATGCCAGACCCCGATCCGATCGCGGTCAATGAGTAGGTGTTCGGTGTCATCGTCCCATGGCCCACCCTTGTTGACATGGCGGAAGAACTACTTCTGCCTTTGTCATGTTCAGTGGTCATTTTGGCAGGGACAATTGAACTCACCCAACCCATTGGCACCCACCGAGTGCGTTCGTTCCAGCTAGTAAGTCCCATGGGCCATATCCATACACAAACTCCAGCTCGTTTGTAATGAAATCACACTGCGCCACACGATATCCATACCTTGCACTGTCCGTCACATTCACCACCACCTGTACTTCCCCCCCTCCCATACCACCTCCGCCCCTACATAATTTGGACTTCCACTCCACGTGATCTCCGTCCACCGCTTCATCACCTCCCGCGTGACCTCGATCTGTTCTCCCGTCAACGGCTGATACAGCCCATCCATCTCTGCCGTTCCGGACACCCAACAGGGCTTGTCGGCATGACAGACGCGATCACGACACATACCCAAGTTTTGGGTCAACGGGGAGTCAAGGCCAGTGTCAGAGACGGTATGGTAGGTGTTCCCTGGATTGGTCGTGTTCAATTCTAGGGATCCAAGGTACGTCGACGGACAGAGCGTCAACGTTTCAACGCTGCACTGGACATCCCTCCTTCTGGCGTCATCTCGTAGGGATAGAGCTTCGTCTTGTGCACGATGTCGACGATCTGAGTTTTGCTAAAGTAACGCGGGAGCTGCAGAAGGTGGCGGTGTCATCGCATTCGGTGGGTGACAAGGTGGTGGGGACATGAGCACACACGCCCTCTCGAGTGCTGCTTGCGATTTCATTGAGGACGTAGTCCCTGAATGCACGCAGCATCTACGTTACAAGGCACAGTTGTGAAGGTCAGCGACACATTCAGTGCAAGTTCTGATGAGTATGGGTCTCCACCCGTACCTGTAAAAATTGTGCAGTACAAACTGTAATAGCTGGTTTTATTGTCATGCACAGCCAA
>QFEL01004335.1:0-13839 GCA_003316195.1 Neoboletus brunneissimus
GATTCTCACCCACTCATACATTTTGGATACTAAGCTTATTAAATCCACCACTTCTCACTCGTTCGTCCGCCACCCACGACGCACCTCCGCCTTTCAGCGATCAGGGATGCAGCGTCCTACCTGTACGAGACTTCGTGTGCGGTACGCCAGCGCTCAAGCTATTTCTCCCCCCAAAAAAGACTCGGAGTTCAACTCGTCACAGATCGCCTCAAGATGCCCAGGTCATATTTCACGCGGTAGCAATCAAGGTGCTACCAATGGTGACCAGACGTTTGGATACAGAGGAGAGAAGGACGATTACATCCGGCAGCGTCTTTGTCTGGGAGGAGCGCGGGCCCAACCCAGAAGCGACAGGGGTGAGCACATGGGTCAAACCACCTTCACACTCATTCTCAAACCGGAGTTGTAGCTCGGCATTGAGAGATGGACCGACGGTAAAAGGCAAGTTGCCTGATGAACGCACGATTCGTACTTACCGGTTTGCGAACAGATGGGGCCCAAGTCGTGTCCGAGACGTGAGCTCGTTTCAGTGTGTTTCCCAAGCCGCCTCGACTCAATAGTTTCTAGGAATTCCTGTTTTATCAAGAGAAAGGTCCAGAACCGGTTGATGTAGACTTGAACTCAGATTCAGACACCACGTTCGTTCAAGATTTTCTACCTCTCTCTAGACGGCTTATCTCATTAACTAGCCTCGGCTCTGGGTCTCGCCTCCAAAATAATTCCCGTCAAGAACCAGTACGTTCCTCGCTCGTCAAACAAACATATTCCGTGTATGTCGAAACGTCACGGGGGCGTCGGAAGTGGCACCTAAGTGTGTCAATTTTGTTCAAAGATCGTCATCTTGTGCTAACTGAGCCTCCTAGTTGCGTACTTCACCCCAGACACGGCCGATAACCTACGCACGGTGTCCGATATATCCGAGCTTGCTCATCTCAACGTTCCACCTGGGAAGTACAGGAGCGCTCGTCACCCGCCTCGGCACCGCGTTCACAGAGACGAGCAGGGAAGCCATGTGGTGTCTCATGAACAATTCGTGCCATACTCGCCCACATGCCTGTTCAATCCTGTATTCCCGGGCATGATGCCACTTCCTGTACCTGGTGGTGACGAACCCCGCGGGACAGCGAGTTTGGGAAGAAAAGGACAGACGCTTGCACCACTAGTTTACCTTCAAAATCTCCCCCCACCTCGGAGACACCCGGTCGACGAGGAGATACTCATGACCCTTTACCCTAGCTTGACTTGACTCCCCTTCTCTATTTCGGACACATCTCTGGGGATACATGAGATCATGCGTGTCCACCACATCATCACTATGCTGCCTCAACGTCGATTTGACTTTCTTGCTTAAGCTGTTTCCTTGGCTCTCTTTTCTTGGTACATTGTATTCATCGGACAGGATGTGGAACAGTGTATGATTCCGTAGTCTTATTGCCAACACACGGTTGCAGTCCTAGCATGTGGCGTGTCGGTAGAAGTGACTCCTCACCTCCTCGGCCACCGATGAGGCTAAACTAATTTGGCTGAGTGGTGAGTTTGCCGTTTGTCACTGCTTGGCGATCATGTGGAATCTACTCCTGGCAGTCCATTCATATTATTCATATTAGTTATCCCCCCACTCTGAATTGAGACTCCAGCCTACATATCTGCTGTCATCCTGTACGCGATGCCTTCCCCCTTGGTCAGAATGCTGACTCACAAATTTCCCTGCAAGGCTAGGCTATGTGAGCACCCCACGACGCCACAGGTCCGCAATCTCATCGCCCAACAAGACTCGATGAGAGCTCTGTCCCGGACGCCCGGCTGCATTCTAAAATGTTCACGGTTCAAGGTTTGGATTTAGTTGGCACATGAAAAGCGAATGTCGAGCTGTGCGATAACAAAGTTTAGGTCCAATAATGTTACAATATGGAGTCCCGTAATTCGGTGACGGGTTCATCCATATACAGGTAGCTCTGCCCATCCAACCTTGATGAGAGAACACACCTTATTCTAGAATATTGAGGGTCCCAGAAGAGTTTGTTAGGCATGTACACGTTTGAGAAGAGGGCGGCGTTAGGATTCAAAGAGAAATGAAGCCGAGGCGCTGCAGCAATAGGGAACAAAGAAAGTAACGTCCCCATTTGTGTCCTGAGCGGTTAGACCGTAACTAAGATACGATTTGTTGTGATGTGTTAGGATTGACCGCCATGGGAAAGGGGGCTCTTATTATAAACAGCGGTCAGGGAATGTCCCATCGATTGAATCAAACGGGGATAGAAATGATTAGTGGAAGAGAATGGGTTATGCATGTTCCCATAATGAGGATGTCTTGGTTTGAATGAGGGCCAGGAAACCCAGTTCGTGAGCAAGTTCCGCGAGGTGCCGAGGAGCACGTGAAACAAGGGTACAGCACACGTGTGTATTGATAAGTGTGTAACGCAGCGCAAAGGTGGGGCGGGAGCGTGGTCGACTGGATGAGCCATCATGACGTGTAAAAGACGCGCGTTGTTTAGTAAGAGACGGAAATTTGATTGGGAATTAGCGTAGTTAAACGTTTTAACAGGGGATCGCTCAGAGACGGGGCCGGGGGCGCGTCAGTGGATGGAGTCTGAGCCTGAGGAACCTGCATGTCATGTACAATGTGCCCATAGCAGAGTAGTCCATCGGAATTGGGGGGTCTGGGGAATGCAGCCTAGTTGCTCTCTGGTCGGGGTGGAGTAAGACGGCAGGATCAACTGCCGTAGAATACCCATCTGCACTAGAAAGATTAATTCAGACAGGGTACAAGAAGTGCTCGGATCAAGACTATAGATAAGTGGGTGGGTGTAAGGGAATGGGTGATCTGATAAGTACAAAAGAGATTTCATAGCCAGCGTTTCCTGATGGATCATAAGTCTGGTTCAATGATGTATCCTGGCCGGTGATCGCGGGACTTTCCTTGATATGTTCGGCGTGTTGACCGATCTGCAGGGTGAGGGCGAAGAAGCGGTGGGTCTGAGGATATATGAAGGGGTGGGTCGGAGTATGCCGGGGGAGGTGGTGAGGACGGGCTCAGGATTTGAATTCGGTGGACCATGCGCAGAGAAATACGTTTTTTTTGTTGGTATGGTTTAGGTTGCAATAAAGTGATAGAGTTTCGGAGAGCAATCGAGATTGACGACCAACCTTTTGGGTCAATTGCACCAATAAGGTTGCCGGCTGCTTGCGGTAATTATCATAGTATCACATTTTCCATTGACAGTTTTCTGATAAAATCTTGTCATGCCATCTGCTCCCCTGGGTTAGAAAATAGTTTAATTAATTACCAAACTAAATTACCAAATAGACTCGCCCCCTCACCAGATCTCGGACAGAATATATACATGCTCCATTCTCTCCTGCCCCCCCCTGCCTCTCCCTCTCATTCACTATCTCTCGCCAGCTGACGCGCAATGCAGCAGAGACCAACTTGCACCAATGTTCGTATCCGCTCCACCCGTGATGCGCATAAGATCTTCTATGCTGTCCAACGCCGAGTACTGCCCATGATCACCAGGCGACTTGACGCAGACGAGCGCCTTGCCTTGCGTTCAGGTTGTGTCTACGCCTGGGAGGAAAGAGGCCCCCACACTGAAATTACCGGTCTCGGTATCGAACGCTTCACTGAGGGTCGCCGTTGGAGCCCCTCCCGCGTGCGAGACGTGCGGTCTCATTTCGTTTCCACTGACACATGTGGTTGCTCATTTCTGTATTTGCAGGAATTCCTCTTTTACTACGAAAAGTACACGCCACCTGCGGACGCAGGTCACTCGGGGTAACTAATATGCGCATAAATGTTTTACTCCTGCCTCACAGTAGTTCTGATTCAGCACCTCTGATAAGCAGCCCCCGCGAGACTGGGACCCTTTAGTAAAGCAAACATACTCAGTTTGGGTCGAAACAGAAAAAGGTCGCCGAAAATGGCACCTCAGTAAGTTCTCAACCACGTTCGTTGTATGTCCTATCCTGATCCAGAATAGCTGCCTATTTCACACAGGCAACCGTCGACCAGCTTGGTACTATCGACGATATCCCTGGCGTAGTTGAGCTCGTGGTCCCAGAAGGGACCTTTCAGAGTACCCGTGTCAGCAAGAATCGCAAGGGAGACGATACCCGTGCCCGTACAGATGTCTTTAAAGTACCCTCCTCTGTGTCGCGAACATATGCCCCGTTCCCTGCCGCGTATCCTGCCCAACCCACCCCTTACCCAGGGCCGTCACCACCAACGTTCAGCCAAGAACCTTATCGGGTTAGCCCACAAACTTCTCACCCTCCTGCCTTCCACCACCCTCCCGAAGTTCCGCAATACTCCGTGCCTCCGCCTCTCCCTCCTCTTGGAACCCTTCACACCTTACCCCCATTGAGACCTGAGGTCGAGGAAATCGAGTACAAATTTCGTCGTTCATCTTTGCCGGGTATTCCTGACTCTCATTTCAACGCTCTGAGCAGAGACCGGAGAGTCACTCTTGATCAGGGTCAGTCTGCTGAGTGTCCGTCCATCCACAATCTTGCCCTCCAATCCCGTCATGCGCCAGCATTGCCAACCAACTCTCCTGTCGAAGACAGGAGCGCACAATATCGACCCGAATTAACTTGTACTCATTCGAGCTCTGTACGAGAATCTGCTTCGAGTTTTGATCGACCCTCATCCACGGTTGGTATGTTTCAACCGATTCCCGACACGGACCAGGAGGAAAACGCATTCACATCCAACTCCCATGTAACCGCAAGTACACAATCCTCCATCAACAATTATCCTCAGATCTCTCTTCCACCGCCTGCCCAGCTATTTCGCTCTGAACCCCCCACTCAACTTTATGCGGTTAGGACCTCGGAAGATTCTGTAGGTGCCATCGGACCGTCCAGGGTGGATCTTGCCCCACTTCATTCTTTGCAACGACGCCCATACCGCAGAAACCCCGTGGATGATATGGCCTTGCGGTCATTGGGATCACGGTCTGGGTGACTATTTTCGGATTCTGATTCCATGCAGCGGTGATAAATTATCCTGCTTTCTTATCCTGCAAAGTGACAGTGCTTGCAATCACGACTACAAGCACCCGCAATAGTGAAGGAAATGCATGCAAAGCGTCTTGATATGTCCTGTTGACTCGGGTTGGCTGGATGGCTCGTACAGAAGTGACGAGGCTTTTGGAAACATCTGTAGGATGGCCAGAGTTTTTTTTTTTTGTGTACTCTAATTACACTAAACGCTTCTTGTGTTTCGTGAACATTACTATGCATTTGGCTTAATTGTAGACACCGGCTGCAATCATGAAATGCAAAACTGTTTCCGGCCTGTGTACGTTGCCCCCAATTACAGATAAATTCAGGTCCGTCATCACAACATCTTACTACCTTGGTCGGTAAGAGCCAGACAGATACGGCCGCACCCAGGTGTCACCCCATGACATGATCCTGGGCGCGCTCACAGCTCTTTGAAATATTTCTGTCAATCTGGTCCTTCCATGCAATTCCCAAATCTATAGGAGCTGTGAGCAAGGACGGTACATTTGAGCGGTTACTCGCTAGATCAGTCAATGCTTTCCCTGTCGGGAGGATGGAAGATGGTGATAGTACCGAGCCATCAACGCAAATGGTAATCATTAATTTTCTAGACAGCCAGCGCGGAGGGAAAGAAGGATCCTCCCTAGCCGCCACCCACACAGATATTGGCAAAGATCACGCACTACAAAGCCGCACCCTTTATCGGCGGCACCGTTCAAGACTCGAACCTGGATGTTATCTCACTCCATTTAAAACCAATGGGGATATGAAGTTTCAACCGCATGGATGCAGGACAGTTTCTAATGCTCACCGTTCCTTCCATAAACCGGCACCAATTTCGTCTCGCGTGGCATGCTCAATTTCGCCGGTGGATCAAGGGGGAAGTGCTTCGCCTGAGAATGGCCGACTCCCGAGTGGGTTTGACGTCTGATTACTCTGATGCCCACAAGGGCACTAGCCGGGAAGGCGAGATGTTCGTCTAGGATCCTGCATGAGAACCTTACTTGCCTTAAGGTTCTGGGCCTACCGAACATGGCAGCATTCTTACCAACATGCCAACAAAGTTCCACCACCTTAGTATCCACCGTTCTTGGTTGGCTGGTTGGCTGATCGGGTGATCAAGGCCGTGCTTTCCATAACAAGCCGGGGAACCCCCAACCTTGTTTCTTTTGTTGAGCCTATGAGTCAAGCACCCTGGATGCGAAGCGGCCCCATGGAGATCTTATCCGTTCTATCTGCAGACGCGAGCTCTAAATGGATTTGTGCGGATCATTCCGGGTATCAATGCCCACCTGAAGGCGTAAATGTGAAGAACAACTTCTTTGGGCGATCGGCAGATAACTCTATGAAAAATAGGATGCCTAGGCCCAGCGACCCACTTCTTCTCCCCCCTTGCCAGGTTGGCGGTCCTGTCCCCTTTTCGCGATTTGCCTCCTGGAATCAGTAAACTCTGGCTTCGCGGGCGCAAGTCGATCGATTGCGAGGGTGCTTGTATCCCTTCTTTGGAACTGGTCGCGGAGGCAGTGTTCTTCCCAGCTGCAGGACGCTTTCGAAATCGGATACGTATTTCCCGTTCGAAAGAGCCCTGCAAGCAAAAAGGTCAAGCCGACCCGGCGACTGTCGTCCAACGCCTCCTATGGACCCATCCAGAACGGAAGACAGGGCCCCCCGATTTTCATCACCGTCCCACACACGAGGCATTTGTGAGGCAGCCTAGGCTCATGCTAGACCCACAGCTCCAAACATGACGGTAGCAAAGGGGGAACTGGTAAATAGACGACGTCGACGAGCCACATTTGTGCACACCACCCTTTCTCACCGCGTGTTTCTCATCCGCATCGGTTGCGAGGATGAAACAAGGGTTCTCTAGAACAAATTCTGTTCCACGATGCCCATCTGATATGAAATCGGTGAGGCCTCTAGCTTGTCTTTTTTGTTGTTGTTGTTGTTATTGTCGCTGACACACGTCAGCTGATCAACGAGTATGGTCGTGTAGATCCCCATAGATCCCACGCAACACCCCTGTTGGATGGGTAGTACGGGGCAAAGGCAAGCGACAAAATAACCCATCTAAAAATCTTTTGATAATTCGTGTGGGTTCGGTAAGTCAGCGCCGGCACCCGTAGGAGTTCTCCGAGTTTCTTCCATACTTGGTTGACCTCTGCGTTCGTTTTGGCACCAGGTGGTCATGCACCGTGTCGGCTATCGTTATTACCGAGGGATTGACAATGCACTTCTACCTCTTGTTCGCCGTTGACATTCCCCACTTGAAGCACGCGTGCCCAGGTGTGACAGACAAGCTAATGCGAAGCGAGATGTAAGTGTTCTCGCACGCCCACAAAGGCATTGAGGGCCGAGGGGTGTGTCGAAATTCAATGCTTTGATACCACGGCCCCAAGGTGGCTGTCTCGCGCGATGTTAGAGAGGGTAGGGAATCGAACGATTTAATCACCGTCATTCCCTCAAGGTCGTATGACTCGGTCCGTTGTCAAACCATTATCATAGAAGAGCGGGACATACGCCGTGAGTGGGTCACCGAGGGGAAAGGATGAAGTACCGAAATTATTGACTGTCTGTCACATAGAACATCACTTGACCTTCGCTGCATGATGATGGATGGTATTACTGTTATACATGGAAATCGACGAACTCATAATGACTTAAATGTGCAGAGTAGCAATGCGCAGTGCAGATAATCTAACGGCCGTGGTCCCAGAAAAGAGTGTTCAAGAACACGACTACCATTCAAATTCACTGCAGGATGGCCTGTGAGATAATTCGGCCAAAAACACCGAGCGGATCTTACCCCGTGCATTTGGCGAATAGGTAATCTTTGCCATTGATGTGGATCATGCCGTCCTTTAAGATACATTTCCACTTGTTCTTCACTCGTCCGACCTGCAGGGCTACGGTGAGGCTAACGGTAAATATAATTTAGCGTGTGAACAAACCTTGTCGTAAGTGCAGAACACAATGTCCGTGTCTCCTTGGCCGCCTTCTTCTGCATCCTCCTCACCCTCCGTGTCAGAGTCATCCAAGTCACTGTTTATTACCTCGTCCCCTGGTTGAGACGTACTGGATATTTGCGAGGGTTGGGGCAATGACGGGTGAGAAGGACGAGGCGCATATGATTGACTCGGCGGAGGGGAGGGTGATTCCGAATCGGAAATGGAGGGCCCGTCGACTTGAGGGATCTGCTGACCTGTTGGACGTGCTGCCTGTGCCGCTGGCTGAGGTGCGATCGCGGCTTGAGTAGTCTGATTAGACTGAGCGGATTGCTGTGCCGCTGCTGCTGCTGTGGAAGTTGGTGCAGGCTGCGGGGCTACGGCTGCCGGTGCCGGTGGGGCATACGGCCGCGGGGCAGCCGCGGGACGCGCAAGATGCGGTGGGTGAGGGGGGAAAGATAACACGCCCTGCTGGCCTCCTGGATACGTAGGTGGCTTCATCCCATTTAGCTGAGGCCCAGGAAGAGGTGGTAGCGCGTAAGGCGACATTCCAGGAGGACCACTCAGGATGTACCGACTATCCACCGGCTCAGTTTTTACCTGTGCTGATTGTTGTTGCTGTGGGGTCGCATAAGGATTATGAGGGGGCGGATAGTGAGGATGATGTGGCATCATATGCATCGGATGGGGCGGGTAAACGGGATGATGCTGAGCAGCCTGCTGAGGTTGTGGCTCAAACTCAGCGACGTGTGATGCAATAACTTTGCTCTGCCATTTCTGCGGGACGGGATGGTCAACCCAACCCAATCCGACAGTCGACCAACGGATCAACGACCACTTACATGTTGCAAGTCAGCTAGGACATCTTCGCTAACGCCATATTCGTCGAATTCGGGCTTAATGGCAGCAATGACTTCGTCTATGACAGCGCGGTAGATGTTCGGCTCAAAAATTTCTCTGTTACCTGACTGGACTACTACAACCAAGGTCGGGTGAGCAGCTCACCACAATCTTATTCGACATTGTGAACGACGCCGACGGTACAGCAAGCGGAGGTGGTGGGAGGTAGAAAGGGTGCTTTTATAGTTCAATGACTAACCGGACAAGCTTGCAAATTCAAACTCAGCAGGCCATCAAGGTGGGGTTCCCACGCACGGACCACGGTCACCACAGCGTGCCTGCGTCCGAGACTACCTTCTGCGAGCCAATCGACACAGAGGGTCGCTGGAAGTCCTGTTCCAGGTTACAACGGCGTCTGATGCTGTAAAGCAGGATACTCAATCAAACGTCACACCGTGGTTCGGGAAGCATTAGTATGGTAAGTGCTCGCATAATGCGTGCTCTTGTAAGTCAGTACCCACCAAGTGTATTATGTTTTTTTTTTCATCCCATTCATCATTCGCAAGACTCGCTAACATCACCATGTCACAAGAGTGCTACCCAGTAAGTGCCACAAAGGTGGACGGGGTGAAATGCTGGGGTACTTACATAAACCGCATTATCGACACACTTTGCCTTGCCTTCCAAGGCTCGGCGCATAACGCCCGCGCCAAAGTCAGCATTCTGGATGAAACTCACCGTATAAGGGCCGGCGTAATGCCCTGTCCCAAGACGAGCTTGTTTCCGATTCCCGGTGGATCTGGGGTCGTGTTGATCCAGTGCCTCGGGCAGGTACCGGGCCGTTTTACAACACAAGCGACTGTTTACTTACTCCCTGGGTCGCTGTGGGGCAACGTACTATCGGCGGTAAGTCTGTGGTCAAAATTGGCAGTTCTTCCATTTCACCCCCTTTAGCTGTATTATAATTGAATTGCACAAGCAGGAACCGTTACAATAAAACTGATAACCAGCCGAACCTTGTGCTGAGCCGAAACACGTTCCAAGATTTCATTCGAGATGGCTTCGCCCTGGTTTCGAGTTATCTCCGGCGATTGATTCTTTTGTGGGTCCGAGTTAGAGGAGTATTAAATGCCATTTAAATCCCTGAACCACCACTAACAGACGGTTTTGCGGGTTGCGAGCATGGAGCTTATCCCGCGTCAAGTAGTGTGGGGCATGTCTGTGTTCGTGTCCATTCTTGAGCTGATTCTTGCAAATTAGATTGAACACTGCCCAGAAAGTTTCTGATGGACTACTGGCGGGGGTCGACATCGCGGATGCACCCATTCAACCACAGGCTGAGTATGACGGCGGGTTGGGTGGAAAGGAAATCCGGCTGCGAATTGCAAACGGTGGAGCTGGCCAATCTGGCCTCATTGGCGCATGGGCCGATGCCTTCATTCAGTACTGTCACGAACAGGGGGTCGAACCTTTTAAAGTTTGTCCACATTCACTCCAGTTGTTGCATCACTCCGATGATTGCGCAATCAGGTTGGCTGGTATCTTGGAGACACCACTGAAAGCCTAGGTTTTCTCGACGCAGGGGAAGTTGACATTGCGGTCACTTACAACGAGGCTGCGGAAAAGCAAGCGTACAAAACTGGTGTTGCGGTAGAGAGTGTGTACGGTTTCCGCGTAGGTGCCAAATCTGTGCGCCATACCATCATGTGGCAATGACAATTGTCATTTCAGGACCACTTTTTCCTCGTAGGTCCGACATCAGATCCTGCGAACCTCGAAGATTGTGGGGATGACGTTCTTGCAATGTTCAACCGGCTTGTTGACCAGGGGAACAAAGATTTGGTGGTACTTTACAACCTTTTTCTCCGAGTGAAGGTGACCTCACGTCAGGACACAGACACCACCAAGCGATCGGGAGCCTGTCCGTTTCCTCTCTCGTTTTGACAAGAGCGCGACGAACATCAAAGAGAGCGAGCTGTTCTGCGCCATCGGCCAGGTACGCCTTTATATTCTATGGATAATTTTGACGTGCGAGCAGCTGACCGTCGCTGCTAGGTCCCTTGGGCGTTGGGATACTCGAAATGGTACCACCAGTACCCGCGTTTCCCCCTTCAAGCACTGAGCGCAGCGTCCGTGCTGTACGAGTATACCCTAACTGATAAGGGTACATGGCTGTCCTCTCCCCAGGAGGTCACATCTACCTTGAAGATCTTCGCCGAAGGCGGGGACACTGACCCAGACGATCCATTGTTGAATCCCGCGCACGTTCTCTTGGGGGCCAAGGCGGAGCCTGAGAACGAAGTGATATGGAAAACATTTATGGAGTGGGTGCAGCTACCTGAAGGGGGACAGAAAGTTATCATAGATTTCAAGAAGCCGCCTGGTCCGGACGGAGTAGAGCTGTACTCTCCAGCTCCAGCTCCGGAGGCTAATGGTTCTAGATAAATGTCTTGTTCGAGTACATAGTTGGTGTAAACAGGCAACAACAATATAGCTAGCGTTCTCCTCGACGGTGTTGGCTAGGATGTACGGATTGCTGGCAACTTTGCTCTTCTTCGGCCTTTCGCAGGCTGCTACGGTTTTTCTCAACCCACCAGACTCCCTTCCTTCTCGCCTCTCTCCGCAGCAGGCAAATCTCGTCCTCGCAGCTCACCTTGGCCTCGAGCAGTTTGAGGTCGTCGATCAACAAGGACGGTTAAATCATTTGTTCAGGGAACGCGAATTTGTAGGGCAAGGCGACCAGAGTGCTTTACTCTTACTCGTTGACGAGGCGTATGCTCGTGGTAGGTAACATGAAGGCCCTTCACCCAACTTCCGCTCATTTCGGTATAGACGTTGTTCCATCCACCTTCAAGCCATCCTTCTCCTTCTCAGAATCTCAATCAGAGTCGTTGTCATCCTTTCTGAAGACGTGCATCCAGCGAGCTTCGCATGTATACACGCATGTCGCCAGCGAGTCTTCCATCCCGACTCAAGGCATTCCTCGTGCGCTCGATACCTTCTCTGCCCCAACACCGGCCAACGAAGCATTCTTGGCCGAAATGTCGACCCTTGTAAACTACTTTGACTCAACACCCGCGTCTGATCGTTTTGCGGCACTTGAGTTGACAAGCATCCCCAAGCTCGTAGCATCGTATGGCGAGTCTAGCGAGCAGTACAAACTTGCTACCGAAACCTTGCAGGCTGCCATCGAGGTTGCGTTGGCTGACAAGTCGGTCCACTTTGCATTGGTGACGTATGCGCCGAGCACCCAAAGAAGGAGTCCTCTACTCGCCGATCAATCTGCTCAGGTCACACCTTCTCTCCTGCCCGTACAAGCGCTCTCGTCCTGTTTCAGCTCACTCCTTTCCTGCACTGATGCGACGAACGATTGTTCTGGACACGGACAGTGCACAAACACAACACGTGCAGGACAGGAATGTTTCGTCTGTGCTTGTACAACCACCATCAGCGAAGCAGGCAAAGTTCAGAATTGGGTGGGCGAGATGTGCGAGCGGAGGGACGTCAGCGGGTGAGTTTTCCGCTCGGCTCTTTGCGTCTTGTAGTCCATAACATGATCTTTTCAGCCCGTTCGTTTTGATCACTGGTACTGTGATCACCCTGATTTTACTGATGGGTGGTTCGGTGTCCTTGCTGTATGCAATCAATAGCCACGAGCTTCCAAGCATCCTGACGGGGGGTGTTGCTGCGGGAGTGCGGAGAGAATGAGGGACACCCCAGCATATACTTTCCTACGACCGTAATGTATTCTGTCACTCAACTCTGCTAGATTTCATCCTGAACGCCCTGGATAAGTTTTATTACCCAAGCCCCGAGGTTCGACTTGTATGTCTAAAAAAATGTATGGAGACGATTGATCCTGCTGCCTCATGTTGTCGTAACGTCGGATCAAAGGATGATGAACATCTGACGCCGGAACGCAGTCTAAGTGATCCCTAGCGAGAAAAGAACTCGCAAATAAGTGGTGTGTTATGTTGGAATTAAAAAAGGTCGCTGTTGTCTAAACTACTAGTCCGTACCACCCTTCAACGGTCGGCACTGCTTCGGTATCAGAACAGCGAAAACAGAGTGGAGATCAGCCAAGACTCACTCGTCTCCCGTCTCTCTCCCTCATATTTTGAAGCTCCATGTTCACTGTTCCCCAGCACGCCTCGTACCGATCTCGCCGAGGCACACGATTCAAAGGCTCCCTGTTCCACACACTCAAATCAACTTGTTTCAATGCAGGATAGAGACCGCGTAACATGTGGGCGACGGCGATGGGTGATCTGATAGGGGAATTTCCGAGGCGAAGTTCTTGGAGAATGGTTGAGCGTACGTCACATCCAACCACGCAAAGGGATGGTGTGACCAATTTCGTCGTATCGACGACGAGCGAGAGCGTTGCTAGCTTTGGGCAAGAGCGGGCCAGGCGGAAGAGGGATTGGAAGGTTGGCAGGGACGCAGTGGGGTGATCGACGTACGTCGAGAGTGCGAGCTCTTCAATGGCTGGCCAAGCAGACGCTAGCATTGCGATGTCATCGTCGTCGAGTGAGAATATGGATAGTCCCTCCAGGGACACAACCTGGAGGTTAGTGAAACTGAAAAGGGGTCTAATGTCGCGTATCGTTGCTACCGAAGTCGAGGACGGGAAGTGTGGATGGATGACGCAGAGATAAAGCCTAGTTAGGCATGCATGTGAACAAGCCTCCGCGAGTGTTGTGAACAAATCCCGCAAACAGGATGAGACGGAAAACACATCTTGTGCGTCGAATAGGTCGAGCCAGAAATCCTTCAACGTTAGGCGGAGACTCCTGAGACAAGTAGTTACCGTCGACAATATTCCCGTGTATAAGTGAAGGTGTTGGAGGGAAGGAAAAGACAATTCTTGCACACTGAGGGATTGAGAGAATGACGACATGCGCGTTGAGGCGCATGCAGTTAGTGACTCCAAGTTTCTCGCTTGACCAAGGTGTTCCATGGCTGAAACTGTGAGGTCATCACATGAAACGTGTTTGAGGTCCTTCCAGTGACAAATTGATGTAGAGAGAGCATTCGTCAGATCATC
>QFEL01004337.1:1242-11360 GCA_003316195.1 Neoboletus brunneissimus
CCAAGTCTTCACCGACCATAAGAACCTCACCTACTTTCACTCCCCCCAGACTCTTAACCATCGCCAGGCACACTGGCTCCTTGACCTCGCTAACTTTGACCTCAAAATTGTCTGTTATGATTTTCCTTGGCTCGCGGTACCCGGCCCAGCTCTCCCATATCCGGCCCCCAGCTACACCTCATTTTCCATTCCCGGTCATGCCTAGACTCCCTCCGACCCGCGTTTCTGTCTGTCGCCCTTTGACTCGGGTCTTACTGGTCCCCCTCAGCTATCCCCGGCCTCATGCCTTTCCCTTGTCATCGCCCTTCGGCTGTATTACCAATGCTGTGTGACATAGCACGTCTTGGTATCTATTCGTGGACTCTATTCCTTTACTTCTCCCACGATCCTCTGTGGTCTACTGATCCCAGTTGATCGCCTTTCCATTGGCTCGGTTCCTATTCTCTCTCAGAGGTTTTCCAGAGACTCTTACAATAGATTCCTATTGCATCCTATTGGCTCCGGTTACTGTTTACGGATTCTTCCCCACAGGCACACAGGTCTTCTTCCCCTAGTTATATATAGGCCCGCCATATGCGGTTGTATCTTAACTTAGATCTGATCCAAAGTACCTAGCTTCGAACTCTTGGCAGAGAACCTTCTCAGTCAACTAGAGCCGAAGTGACATCACCTCTAGTTCCCCTCCTGTGGACGGAAGGAACCCCACATACCTGCACAGGACTGTACCCCTATCTCACCTCAGACACTGAGACCGCTCTTTGCTGAGCGTTCAGTTGCTGGGTGCAAGATCTACTTATTATGCTAACGTCTGCCGAGCATTAGCCGATGGATGCGAATGTAACATTGTCCATGTCCCCGGATCCCAGCTTGCTGGACCTGACACCCTCTCACGCCGACCAGAACACCTTCCCCGTGATACCGATAACCAAGGCATGACCCTCCTACCGCCCTTCCTCTTTGTCCATCTCATCAACACCGCCCTCTCTGATCGTATCAAATCCGCCTCGGCAAACGACCCATGTGCCCTTCAAGCCCTCCAATCCCTGTCCCACAACACCCCAACATTCCTGTGCTCCCGCACCTCCCCTTGGCAGTTGCTTGAGGGTGTTCTTACTTATAACGGTCGCATCTATATCCCTGCTAACTCCTCCCTCCATCGCGCCATCCTCCAACATTGCCACGACCACGCTTCCACCAGCCACCCAGGCTACCTCAAAACTCACCAACTTGTCGCCTCCGAATTTTGGTGGCCTGGCCTGGCCTCCTACATCTGCCACTACGTTGAGGGCTGCGCCACCTGCCAACAAAGCAAATCAAACACCCACCCTACCATACCCCCACTCACCCCCATCCACTCCACTTGCACCCGCCCCTTCCAGCAAATCTCCTGCGACCTCATTACTGACCTCCCCCTGTCTGGGGGCTTTGATTCTCTTTTGGTTGTGGTCGACCATGGGCTTACTAAGGGGGTGATCCTTTGCCCCACTACTAAGACCGTGACTGTGGAAGGCATTGCCATCCTCTTTTTCCTCTCGGTCTACAAACGCTTCGGTCTTTTTGATAAAGTTATCTCTGATCGGGGACCTCAATTCGCATCGGTGTTCGCCAGGGAACTCGGCAAACTCCTCAATTACGACCTCGCCCTTTCCACCGCCTACCACCCTCAGACAGATGGGGAAACCGAACATGTCAACCAGGAAGTCAAGACCTACCTCTGGATCTTTTGTGGAGCACACCCTACAACCTGGGCTGACTCAATTGCCAATGCCAAATTTGCCCACAACCACCGGCCCCACTCTGTCACCAACCAATCCCCGTTCTACCTCATGATGTGCTATGAACCCTGCGCCCTACTGTCAGTCATCTCCGAAACCTCCCTACCTGCAGTCGCCTCCCGCATCAAAAACTTGACAGCTGCCCATGATGAGGCCCTAGCAGCTCATGAACTCGCACGCCAAGTAATGACGTCATGTAACCGAAGGAAGTTTAAACCTTTCAAAAAGGGAGATAAGGTTTGGCTCGAAGCCCGCCATTTGAAACGATCAGTCATTAACCCCAAATTCGCGCCCAAACGGGAAGGACCCTTCATCATCACTGAAGTCCTCTCCCCAATTGTCTACCGTCTCCGCCTCCCCTCCACCTGGAAAATACACCCCATCTTCCACGCCTCCCTATTGACCCCGTACAAGGAAAACCCCATACACGGCCCCAACTTTCCCGCTCCACCACCGGACCTTGTAGACAGGGAGGAAGAATATGAAATCGAAAAGATTCTAAAGCACCGAGGCTCCACCCGCTCCCACTCGTATTTGATACAATGGAAAGGGTATACTGCAGAAGAAGACTCTTGGGTCCCTGAACAGGACCTCAAACATTCGAAAGCCTCTCTCCTCAACTATAAGAAACGTCACCCAAGACACTTCCCCCCCAACCCTTGCTCTCACACTTAACACCAACCACCACCGCTACCTACAATGCCCTGCTCTAATGTCCCCTCTGACAACTATTACCCCGCCACCCTCCCATCCTCCATCGCCCCCTCCTCTGTCTCCTCCATCCCCCCCTCCTCAGTCGCTTCACCTACTCCTAGTTCTACTCTTTACAGTCCTATACCCATTGTCGACGACATCTCCCTGTCTTCGTCACGCATCGCTACTCCTGGCTGGGGGGCTCCTTCTCCTTCCCCTCAGCACCCAGATCTTTCGGGTCTTGAGGGACCTGCTGCTCCCCCGACCGTCACATCCGTAGACCTCCCCGTGTTTGCCCATCACCTGCGAAATGAACTCCCCAGCGGAGAAGAGATCCACCAACTGTGAACATTCCTTCGTGACTCCCGCCTCATTGTCGCCGTCTCCTCCCATCTCAACCTATGCTCCCTCCTTTGGGGCCTCTACAAAGCTTACCTCCAATACTCTCGCCTTTCCCTCCTCACCTCGTGCACCTCCACCACTTCTAGCGCATACATAGCCCTCATGGAGTTACAGGTGGAACAGATCACAGAAGAACTAGAAGGACACCTCGTCTCAGCCATGTTCCAACTCAGCATGCTTGATTTTCTGAAAGAAATTGATCGGTATCTTTTTGAACTCGCCACCTTTTCTACCCTTTCTTCCTCCACCCCCTCTGCGTCCTCCTTGCCGCTAAACGACAATGAAATCCGTCTCATCAAACGGGTGGAAGCCCACTGGACTGGGCACGAAGGACAACAACCACTACTCCCATCACACCCCCGGTATGCTGAAACCTGCTATGAATGCCACCACCTCAGACATATCCGTTCTGAATGCCAGTACTATCAATGCCCCAACTGCCTTCATTGGGCCCCTGGCCATCTCAGTTCCCGATGCACAGTTCGATGACTTGTCAACCCCCCTTCGTCAACTTCATCAACGTCTTCATCCTCGCGTCGTACCACATCCTCCTCCTTGTCCTTTCCCCACGCACCTCGCCCAGTACCACCACCTTGTCACTCCTCTTCCCGTCCTCATCATCGGCCCACCCCCACACCCACTCGTCACCCTGCACCCACACCCCCATGCCCCCGCACACCCCAATTCAACAATAACAATGATGTCTATGACGACATTGCCTGGGGCAACATCACGGGCTCCCCCTACCACAGGTTAGCCAACCTCTATTAGAAGTCTGTTCGCCAGCGGCTAACAGGATAGCAGGGGGGTAATGTTATGATTCACTTGTACACCTACTCTTTTTCCTACATCCCTCTGCCCCACTCTACAATACTTCTCTCTTGTCTATGCTTCTTCTTCCGATTTGTTGCCTTGCAGCTTGTTCTATTGTGACTCATCACCGGTTCCTGTCTGTGTCTTTTACCTAAAACCTTAAAGCCACACAGCCTAGCCTGGGTTCGCTTCCAAACCCTTCCCCTCCGCCCTGGGCAGCGCCCCCTTTCATCTCCGTTCTTCATCTCTAACTACTTCCCCTGTTCTGCCCACACCTTGTGCCCTTGCTGTAGTACCCCTGCTTGGACACCATGCGCACTCCTTTAACCCTACCCTGTATTTACCATACCTGACTCAGTCCGTGCGCAGTAGGATACAATACTTAAACGGCTGGCAAGTACTCCTGTACTTTAGCTTAGCTTACCTGAATCTACATTGTAAAGCTCACCTCTGTGCGACTCCCCTTCGCCTGTCACTGGACCGGCTTAGCACTGCGCACCCCTTCGTACTTGACAACAAGGCTATAGACCTGAGTCGACTGGAACAGTGGACCCCTTGACCCTCATTCCCCTCTGCACCTTTGCCCATAGGCCCCCCTTTGTAATCCCATCTTTGCACTTCGACCTTTGCCTTTAGTCACGAGCTTTCCCCTTCGGGTCTATGGTCGCCCACCCTTGGTTGAACTGTAACAAGTTCCACCCTTCTATCATTTTTGCCACAGTTGTCCTTCTCCAGCGAGTCGATGCACGATTTCCAACTGCTTGGGATCTGGGGATTGTCGTGTGAGCCTGCAACAGCGGCTTGAGGGCATCACCATACTGATTTTTCTCTACAGATTGGTCTTGTTGTCATCCTACCAAGTTTCCGTCTCACCCTACCCCACTTCATAGCTATGCATTTTAGGGCATGTTCTCCCTAGACCCGGACCTGCGCTCTAGCACATCCAACAGCAACTCGGGCCCACACAGATGAGCCTGCAACAACAGCTCAAGGGATCACCATACTGGATTTTTTCTACAGATGGGTCTTTTTGTTGTCTCACCAAGCTCCCTTCTTATCCTACCCCACTTCATAGTGTATGCATGTTCTCCCTAGACCCAGACCTGCGCTCTAGCACCTCCAACAGCAACTCATCAGCATTCACCAACAATTCTCCCACCAACAGAGGATATGTCTCACTTTGCCCCCGAGTCAGTACTGTATTAAATTTTCCCTACAGACACTTTCTTGTCATCTCACAAAGCTCCCTTCTCACCCCCTACCCCATTTCATAGTGTATGCTTTGCACAGGGCCAAGCTCCACCCTTCTGTCATGTTCACTGCACCTGTCCTTCTCCAGCAAGTCCAGGCACGATTTCCGATTGCTCGGGGATCTGGGGATTGTCAGGTCACTGCTGAACAGGCAGTCTCAGTTTAAATGCCAACTAAAATACAGTGCAGACTGTCAGGGTGACATCACTGAGAACAAGATCTCACTCCCGCCCCACATATTTCAGCTTGCCAACAGCACCTACTACTACACGAGACACACAGCCCTGCCTCCACAAGTGCTTCATGTTTGACACCATCTACACCAGCATCGGATCCTCTGTCCTCATTGCTGTCAATCCTCACAAATATGTCGTTTCAAATGCCCACTCGATTCAAAAATATGCCACAGACTATCATGACATCGCTGAAAACAAGGTCTCACTCCTGCCCCACATATTTCAGCTCACCAACAGCACCTACTACTACATGAGACGCATGGCCCAGGACCAGTCCCTCATCATTAGGTATGACCTCATTTTTTAGTCCATGGTTGGTTTACAAATATTGTCTTCCTATGTAGCAGTGAAACCAGCAGTGGAAAGTCAGAAAGTCACCAACTTGCCATCAAGACCTTACAGTACTAGAGCTGTCCATTTCCAATCCAGGAAAGAAGGGGTCCAAGCTCGCAATCCAGGTGCCTGCAGCAGAGTTTGTCATAGAGTCCTTTGGCAATGCTCGCATGCTCTTCAATCCCAATGCATCTCGCTTTGGAAAATACACAGAGCTTCAGTTCACTGTCAAAGGGCAGTTGTGCGGTATCAAGTCGCTTGACTACTATCTCAAACGCAACTTCCACATTTTCTATTACCTGATGGCTGGTGCATCGCCAGAAGAGTGTCAACATCTACACCTTACCAACAAGACCTGGTACTGATATCTCAGCCATCACGCTGGTGTAAGCACCCGCTCCAATGGTGTCCATGATGACGATGCCAATCGTTTCGAACAGCTCAAGTTGGCACTCAAGTCCATCGGCCTGTCCAAGCGACACGTTGCCCAAACATGCCAAGAACAAGGCCCCACTCCCGCCCCACATAATTCAGCTTGCCAACAACACCTACTACCAGATGAGACATGTGGCCCTCCACGAGCACTTCATGTCAGACACCACCCACATCAGCATCAGATCCTCTGCCCTTGTCACCATCAATCCTCACAAATCTGTTACTTTAATCGCCAACTTGATCTTCTAGAAATATGCTGCAGACTATGTGGTGATGTCACTGAGAACAAGGCCCCACTCCCATCTCACATATTTCAGCTCACTAAATGTCACTTCAAGTACTGAGTTAATCCTCCAAAAATACGCTGCAGACTATCAGGACATTGCTCAGAATGGGGCCCCACTCCCACCCCACATATTTCAGCTTGCCCACAATGCCTGCTACCACAGACGGCTCACTGAGACTCTCCACTTAGTAACCTCTGAGGTCTTCCTCAATTGTCACAAGTATGATACATAGTATACTTGTAAATATATATGATTCGTATATTTCAATGCAGCATTATAAACAGGTTGGGGTAGTTATCATCTGACTCTGAGTGTGCAGCATGGGAGGCAAAAAAAATATGGTAGTGATAAAGGGTGCACAGCATGCATGTTGAAAAAACCTGTGGCAAATCAAAGAAATGCAGTGGGGGGTAAAAGGTGCATAGTGCACAGTTCGAAAAAGACTGTGGCAGGTCAGAAATGCAGTGGGGGGTAAAAGGTGCGCAGCACGCAGGTCAAAAAAACGTGGTGGATTAAATGTGCAGATCTAGTGTCATAGCGTCATACAGAGGATCCAGCCCTTACAAAAATATTTACATAATTTTGCATTGTGGCAACTTTGTGGTAGCCTTGTTGTGCTACTCTCATGCGCTTTGTCATCTTTGTAGTGAATTCTATGGTAGTGGAGGGGTCAGCGCTTCAGCAGTCACTACACCACCAGAATTCACTACAAAGACAAAAAAGAAAGCAACTTAATTAAAGCACCAAAGGTGGTGCTACCATGATAAATGATGTTTTTGTAAGTTACTGCTACCCTCATTGCATCTTTATCTGTGAGATATCCTACTGACTAAACTGCAGTCTGCTGCTGAAACTTTGAATTTATCTCATGAAGCTAGAAACCAATTTGGGAGTGTAACAGGAGCATATTGGGCAGTTCTTTACCATTTTATGCCCAAGGTGCAATCATGCATGTTATTGATCACAGGTTCATCCTGGGAATGTCATAGCAAATGATCCGTCGTGGCGATGTCATACTTACATGGTTTGTGGTGTTCCATGGTGCCAGTGCACTTGGGCGCCAGGTGGCTTTTCAGACAGCATTCAAAACCATCGGCCAGATAAGAGTTTAGGCCTGTGACTCCCATGATGCTCAACCCTTCATGTAACGTGTTCCGCTATCGCAGGGATTGTGTACCATATGTGCACTACTGAAACAAGAAAGGCATTTGGAGTGTTTGTTTCTGGAGAGCACTCGAGTCGGTGTGTGCTAATAGTAGGTGACAGATTTATAACTACCCTGGTGCACTTGGCGATGCGAGCAATTAAACTTACGCACTGTTCCCCGTCCTACCAAATGGTGACTAGGTGCTACACCCTGAATACGGTATAGAAATTGGTTGTCTCCTGAGACACCGGTTGACTCTGCTGTGCAGCACCTTTCAGTTTAGGCATGGTTCAAGGTCCTGAATCGGTGTGGAAACGACCCTGGAATATCTTCTTTGCCATCCGATCTCCATCACAATCAAACACTCGATGGTGTGCCATGGAGTCATTGCACAGTAGCCTTCGAGTTGGTATGAACTGTGTCGGGAGATGTCGTATCACAGCGTGGCAAGAACTATACTCTATCCAACAGTTCACTGCATCTTCTGTCACCCACCATTTGATTCGCGCCTTGAAATTGAGCCCATGTAGTCACATTTTCCAATATAGACAGCCACCCTGCCCTGACAATATCACCATATATATGGCCACCCCATGGCAGGCCTGGTGATGGAAAATTAGTAGATTTCATATAAGCAAATGGGCCCACCTGTGCAGTGACGGGGTGAGTGGACTACATAAAAGCAGGCCTGCACAGGCATCACAGATGCAGGTTGCATCATATGTGCGGGCCCGCATGGACAAGTAGAGTGTGTGGATTTGACACAGGCGGGCCCAGCTTATGTTGCATGTGCAGGCCCACAAATCACACATAGGGTAAGCATACTGCATATGAGCGGGCCCACAAATCAGATGTAGGGTAAGCATGGCACATACAAGCAGGCCCGCAAATCAGATGTAGGGTAAGCATGGCACATATGAGCAGGCCCGCAAATCAGATGCAGGGTAAGTGTACTGCATACGAGTGGGCCCACAAATCAGACATAGGGTATGTTATGTTCCAACCGGGGAGCCGGAAACATAGGCCTGGTGGAATCTTCTAATCAAGGGAGTCTAGATGGGGGCGCCTGACAGCGGTAGAAGATCATCAAGGAGATGGACATTGACATAGAGTGTGAAGTACAGGTGCTACAACACTAGAGGAAAGTCCATGGTGCAGGGTACTAAGGGGGTACCAGGCAAGACGAAGATAGGGAATAAGTATGCGAAGAGGTCCGGTATATAAGTAAACGGATCAGGAGGAGCCCAAATGTGGGCCGAGGGCATGGGCAAAGGGCAGGGCCATCAAAAGGACACGCAAGCTAAAGTGCCAGGTGTGAAATAAATGAGGGTAGGGGGCCGTGTAAGCGGGGTAAAGGGAAATACTACAGCATGACGTCGGTAGATGCATGACTAGGGCAAAGGGGGTGTGCAGATAGCACTGGTGGTAAGGTAAATGAAAGTCTGCAAGGTGAATAAGAACGAAGAGAAAGCGTATGAGGGTGCCAGGGGGAGATCCTGGGCAAATGCGAGGACAAATGACGGTAATGGGGAAGATCCCCAGATGTGACCGGTGAAGGTCCAAGGTGACAGGAGAGTAGGGTGTTCCTGGATAGGCACGGGAACGGGTCTATGGCGGAGGGTAGGACAGAGGAAGTAACTCGGAGTGGGGTGAGGGTGGAGGGCAAAGGGTCCAAGTGGTGTCAGGTCGCAAGGCCAAGCAAGGGGGTCACGTTAGGGACGATGATGGTCTCCCTAGGCAAGGAGGGACAAGGACGGGGGGTGAGGTACAAGTGTAGAGACGGTTCTCACAGGTGTGAGACAGGGGCTGAGCCAAAAAAAGGATAGAGGCTAGGTGAGTTGTAACAGGGTAAGTGTATTGCATACAAGCGGGCCCACAAATCACAGATAGAGTAAGTGTACTGCATACAAGCGGGCCCACAAATTAGACATAGGGTAAGCATGGCACATACAAGTGGGCTCACAAATCAGATGTGGGGTAAGTGTTACGGTTCAACCTGGAGGGGACGACCGTAGACCCGAAAGATGGAAGCTCGCAGTGAAGAGTGAGGGTTGAGGTGCGGAGTGGTGATGCAGAGGACTCAGGGGTGGGGTTGCAGAGGGGAACAAGGATCAAGAGTCCTAGGTTCCAGTCGACTCAGGTCTATAGCCTTGTCGTCGAGTGCCGAGGGGTGCAAAGTACTAAGCTGGTCCAGTGACTGGCGAAGCAGAGTTGCACAAAGGTGAGCTTGTAGAATGTAGATTTGGGTAAGCTAAGCTGGAGTACAAGGGTACTAGCTAGCTGTTACGGTTGCGTAACAGAGTGTACTCGCGATTCATACTTATCATCTTTCTTTTCAGTTTCTCAGTCACTTGACTAGATCACGTGCACACCCATGTCTATTTTATTTATTTCTTACCTTTCTCTAGGAGACAATGGACTCCGTGCAATTCTGAGATACCCCTTGAGGGTCACGTGACAAGGTCATGTGCTAGTCCAGATCTCAGATGGACACTTTATCTATATTTGGTTATATTCATTTCACACATTCATCTCCGTCATTATTCTCTTCCATTCTGCCACACCGTGTATGCACCTCATGCTTTTCATTACCGTTACACTTCCATTCTACATGCATATGCCTCACTTAGTTTATTACCGCTCGCCCTATGCCCTAGATCAGAGATCTAGATACAACATGTACACATAGATAGAATGATATATAAACCCAGGGGAGCTACAGCTGGTATCTCCAGTCTAGTTCTCT